>JAPWIX010000006.1:3132500-3400000 GCA_028751805.1 Podosphaera xanthii | reverse complement strand
GAGAGGAAAATTCAGCTTTTGAAAAACTTAAAAGCATTTTTGTATCAACGCCTGTACTAGCTCAATGGAATCCAGAGCGGGATACAGTGATGGAAGCAGATTGTTCGGGTTACGCTCTCGGCGGTTGTTTATCACAGTTGGATGATCAAAATAGACTACGGCCAATTGCGTACTTCTCAAGAAAGTTATCTGGTGCAGAAGTGAACTATCCAATTCATGATAAAGAAATGCTTGCGATCATAGCATGTCTTAAAGAATGGCAAGCGGAATTAAAATCTGTTGCAAAGCCTTTCACTATCCTTACAGATCATAGAAATTTATCCTATTTTACATCAAAAAGGCTGTTGAATGAACGCCAAGTTAGATATAATGACGTTTTACAGCAATTCAAATTTGAACTCAAATGGCGATCAGGAAATTCCGGTGAGCGCCCTGATGCATTGTCTAGACGCGAGCAGGATAGACCAATAGGGCTCGACGATGAACGAAACGCTGGGAGGTTGATGCAGTTACTAACAATAGTTTCCTTAAATACAGTTAGCACAATACCAGAAAATTTGGAAAGTGAAGAGACCTTCGATCCGGCCGCTTATGTTAAGCTATTTGAAAACGATGAAATACAATCTCTGTGGGTAAAAGCAGTTACAGCAGACAAAGACTGGCTACGTGCGCGCGACGCTGTGAAGGCAGGCGAAAGAAGCTTTCCTCCCGATATTGCTATCAAATATAAAGCTAATATAGCTGAGTGTACGGTTGCAGCAGACGGGGTACTGCGAGGTAGAGAGAATCGAATTTGGGTACCAGATTACGAGCCGCTTCGCACATCAATTTTGCAACATACACATGACAGTCATCTTGCAGGACACCCTGGCAGAGACACAATGTTAGGCATTATCTTACGCCGATGGTTTTGGCCAAAGTTACGGGAGTCAGTACGGCGATTCGTACGCAACTGCGACGTATGTGGAAGAACAACCGTCTGGCGTGAAGCGAAGGCAGGCTTTCTTCGATCATTGCCAATACCGGAACGGTTAGGTAGTGAACTTACAATTGATTTCATAACCGATATGCCGCCATCAAATGGGTGTACAAATATTATGGTCATCACAGATCGATTGTCGAAGGAAATTTTTGCCTATGGTACAAAGTCAATGACTTCAGAAGTATGTGCCAAAGTATTTATTGATCAGTATTATCGATATTATGGATTTCAACGGTATTTGACTAGTGATCGGGGAAGTGATTGGGTAAGCCATTTTTGGAAGACCTTTTGTGAGTTAACTGGTATATCACAACGTCTAACTACCGCTTACCATCCCCAATCAAACGCAAGCGAGCGGGCACCGATCCATTCCCCAGTCAAAAACGCGATGATGCACGAAATCCTCCTGTGATCGATAACTTAGAGGAGCCTGAATTTCTGATTGAGTCGATACTACGTGCTAGAACAGTTCGCCGCGGACGTGGAACTTCTCGACAAGCACTAGTGAAATGGGTTAGCGAGGCAAATCCAACATGGGAACCAATAGAATCTATTGAGGATACCAAGGCCTTGGACGATTTTGAAGCTCTTTACGGCTCTATAGATAAAAACGATGGGCCATCTGAGAATAGTGTTGGAGCCTTTGCTGGACCCGCTGAAAAAAATATTTTGCGCCAACGTCGAGAGCGTAAGAGAGGCAAGAAACACTAATAGCAGGAAATTTATTGAGGTATTGCTCTGCCCATGATAAGATAGAGGAGGTGCATTGTAACGGCTTGTAAGCCTTAATGGTCGTGCAGCTTACGATGGTTATCGCAGTCAGTTGATCGATACAGATTTACTACCACGTGACTATTATTTTGTGACATGGGTAATACGAATGAGAGGTTTACACCCTTGTTAACCTTCTTACGTGTGCCCCTAATGACACACCCTGGAATCACTAAATACACGTAATAGTTTGGAAATATCTAGAATATTCTAGACATCAACGACGAGGCATACAACCTCCTCTAGTATGACCTATGATGAAGATTTACTAAGCAATGGCGAACATTCTAGAAATTATGTATAAAGTATATAAGTAGCCTGTAGGTTGTACTTAGATAGACAGAGAGAAAATTATAAACTACCTTTGCTTATATGATTGCCCACGCATCAATACTCGAACTGTGACAGAGACAACGGAAATACTTACTTGGCAGGACGTCTACCAGAACATCCAGTAAGAGATAGGGCACGAAACGACGGACGACAGGATTCTGGGCGGTTTGATGCTCAAGGTGATGTTGTCATGGGGGAAGTTAATGCAGCCCGTCCAGGACAAGTTACACGTGATCAAAACGGGCCAGAAGGCGTGGTTGAAAACGAGGGACTGCTAAACAATGATAACAGACGTTCAAAGTGGAAGTCTCCCGATACGATCTGATGGTTGCGTAACGAAAGACGCTGTTATCGGTGCGAAAGACAGGGGTGCAATACACGTACGTGTCCTCTTCTGCCAGCCATTAATCCCGGGGATAACTTGAGGGCCAATGCAGCCGAGCCGATCGACGAGCGGTTGTTGCTGTACATATCGACATAAGGATTATGCAGGTCGAACCAGCTTGTGTACCGAGTCGTGCAGGACCGAGTCATATAACCGAGTCTTATGGAGCTGGGCATCTATGCAACATACGGACAGTGGCACTTTTATCTCAGTGTACGACAATAATTGTGTGGGATAATGGAATTAGAGGATTAGGATGTGAGCCACTCTATGTATATAAGTAGGACATATCACTTGCATAGAGTAATAAGCTTAACCATTATTATTACATACTGTCGTGACTCCTTGTACTTGGATCTTGATGGTTTAGCTTGGGCTTGATCTTGGTGAACAATCTCTTGAAATACTGAATACCTGGAACTCTGGGACACTGACGATACCAGATAATGTCACGTAAGCTTTTGTAACAAATGACAAGTGTAGATGTGGATAACCTGACTTCTTGAATCCTGACTAGACTAGATGCGTAGAATAAATACAAGACTGAAAGCTGGAGAGCTTTCAACTAGAAGGCCTAACCACTATTTATACATGAGTCTACCTAGTACATTCCCTAGTACTGGTTAATAGAACCCCATCCCATCGAACGCCAGCGAATATTGTAGAACACCCAAAATACTGTCGATTGAAATAGAATTCCATAGAACTATGCAATGCCTGGAGTTCAATCGTTGTTAATAACGATCAACAGGAAAAGTCCAACAATAATAACAATATTAAGTAATTAGTGACGATCGGCAAAATAATTTATCAACGTCATTGAAGCCATTGATGAAGATCGACAAAATGCATGAAAACTCCCGCCAATTAATTAAAGACAATATGTGAATAAAATTTATGCAAAAGAACTAAATGGATTCAAGCCGAAACGACTAGCTTCAGCGGGCCGTTCCGTGACACATACCCTACTCACTCTTACCCATTCATTCTCGTTCCATCCTCACCGCAAGGAAACCATAAGTAACAACTCACAAGTTAGTATCATTGCACTACTTCCTAACTCATAGCTGTAACAGGTTATGAGCCCGGGTCGCTCTACTGTAGCCTAGCTCAGAAGTGCTAACATTGGGAGTAGCAAAAATGTCTAATGACAAGAGTATTATGATTCTTGACGACGGTGTCTCCTTGTTGTGCTATCGACATCGGCGATCTACATAACCGTGATGTGGATCGCATCAGGTGCACCATACCGCACGTGTGAGGTCAGGTGCTAAGTGGATCATAATATGTTTGATGTGTTTGACACGGTGGGTCAAACACTAAGCGAGAATATTTGTATGTAAATAGTGGGCTCTCCGCACAATGTATTTAGATATATTTCATCATCCATTTCTTATTTATTACACAATATCAACTTATACCACATTCATCCAGTTCACAACAGTGACATCTTTGCAAAGGTCAGCACATGATGATACCTCCCAAATCTCATAACTGTAACACTCCTTTACTCAATGGAGATCTGCGCTACAAGCCAAGCTAGCGCGCAGGAACGTGCTAGGTCACGTGTTTCACAACATCACAGGGATTAGAGCCGCATTCATGCCACAGGATCCTACCATTACCAATCCGGATGCAATAAATATTGACGAATTAGTCGAAAAGCACATCGAGGATCTTGAGCAGTGGATCCTGCACGAAATAGAGGCCAAAAATATAATAATAGAACGCCTCAACAAAGCCAATTGTCCACAATCGACAGAGACAATGACGGCGAAGCAACTCTACGACAACGTTGCTGAGACCAGACAAGAAACGGCCACGGCTCCTTACATGGCGGCCCTAGAAAGTTTCTTACAGGTGAGATTCGAAAGTACAGCTGATAAGTACATCGACAACTACCTATCCGCACTCCAAAGTGTGAATATTGCGGCAGCAGCGTTCCCCATCGACAACCTCCGGAACTCCAACGTCCATTCAATAGGTGCAGGGCTTTCTTCCGCTCTTTTTGTTCTTGGAACAAAAAATGTGGACTGGCTGACCAACTGGCGAGAAACAAGGGTGTATCAAGCCGACAATCAACTAGCCCCCGTACAAGCAATCATGTCCTCCCTCCGAACGATAGCTGGAAACCGAACACAGACTGCTAACTTAGCATGTGCTGCAACCGGCCCAGCCCACCATGACTTAGATCCAGAGGCATACTGTTCAATCTGTCGGCATAGGCACAAGAACAAGGAATGTTTCATCCAGCATCCAGAGTTGAAAAGGAAAAGTGGCAAAAAAAGAAACAACAAAGGGAAAAAGGCAGCAGCAAGTATTAACACAGATAGTGAGGATGAAGTTAGCGTTATTATAGCATCAGCTCGACATAATGAAAACCTTACAATCTATGATACCGGTGCATCGCACCACTTTGTGTCCCAAAAGAAATTTTTCAGTGACCTAAATTCATGTCCTAGACCTTTCAAATTTGACCAAGCAATTGGAACTGTGTCCATTCAACAACAAGGCAAGGCACAATTGAAATTTGGAAATGTTACCTTACAACTAAATAATGCCTTATATTCTCCTAACTCCTCTTGTAATATTGTGTCAGCTGGAAAATTAGAAAGAATTTCGAATGTCTATGCCGATTTTAATAAATCCCTGCTGATTTTAAAACAAAATAAAAGACCTAACATACCAGTAGCTTGTCTTGTCCGCAAGAACGATGTATTTTATATACACTCTCTTAACCATAGACAAGAAACTAGGCCCTCACCAACGATGGTTGCCCCAAGCATCGCAAGAATACCACATGCAAATGCCCAACGTTGGCACCAAAGACTAGGGCACGTAGGCCAAAACATCTTGAAGAAAACAGCAGGATGCTCAAAAGGACTTGAAGGTATAAGAATGGAAGATCTCAGCACATGTGACACTTGCCATCTAAGCAAGGCCCAAAGGTTTGTTTCCAGAGAGCCAAGGCTAACACCAAATGAACCCCTAGATGAAATATTCATCGATACTGTTGGAAAAATAGCAACCTCAATTGATGGACAGCAATATGCTGTAATAATCACAGATGCCAAGACACGCATGCGTTAGACACTCATAACAAAAACAAAAGACCAAATTGCTTTGCTCTTAATACAATGAATAGAAGAACAGCATCACCGCTACGGCAAAAGAGTTCGAGCAATATTTAGAGACGGAGGATCAGAATTCTTTCGAGTCAAAACATACTGTGATCAACATGGAATACGCACCGAGATCTCAGCTCCTGACACACCAGAACAAAATGGAGTGTCAGAATCGTCCAACAAAATCATTCTAACAAATGCCCGCTCTATGCTCATTGACGCCGGTATGCCTGCATCGTTCTGGCCATGGGCTGTCAGGCATGCATGCTTCATAAATAACAGACTGTTCTGCCTACGAACAAAGAAAGTGCCACTAACAGACTTTATGCATGGCCTTAATCAACCGCATACAGATCAAATTGACCTAAGCAATTTGCCACGATTCGGCTGTAGAGCCTATAAACTTATTAGTCCTAAACCTGGAAAATTTGAGCCGAGAGCTGAGAAGGGCTGGTTCCTGGGCTTCCAACAAAACACATCCAAGAATTTCATCATCTATCATTCTCAACGAACACCTTCTCAAAGACTGAAATGGATACTAAGCTTCACACCTCATGCGACCTTTAATGAAGATGTGATGTTTGGCGAAAAACCAGAACCAGGCGATCAACAACAGTCTGTTCGAGATTGCATCATCCCTACCCAAATTTTCATAACACCGACTAACAAACAAACCTCAACTCTGACTCGTAACGAGCAAACTGCTTCACAGTCTGAGGGGGGGCATCAACGACCTACGTCAGAGGGTCTTACCACCGAGTCGCATCCAGTAGAAGACATGACCACCGAGTCACCTCTCTCAGAAGACATCGATATGGCTGAGCAATCTCCGTTAGAAGACATCAATTTGGAGCCATCTGGCTCAGAGAGCATGATCCTTGATCCACCCTCACCACCAGAAGAGAGTCTCATCCATCCAGTCCCAACAGAGTGTACCTCACTGTTACCAACAGAAATTTGTCATTCACCACAATCAACATCAACAGCAAACGACACTCCAGTATACGAAGAACCGCAAACTCCATCATCACCCGTGCAGACAACACAGCTTCAGCTTACTTACCCTTCAGGTGAAGAACAAACCCAATCTCCGCATATGGTTTTGATACCACTCGAACGAGATGCCAGTTATCAGCAAGAAGAATCTAAGAGTGTTTATGACGCATCAGACACAGTCAACAACTACCAACAATTGGAATCTCAGGCTCAGGGGGAGCTATACTCACAAGAAATGGAACTGGACTATGACGCTTCTCTTGACAACGTCATGACAGGATGGCAGCCTATTCCAATTGCGGGACAAAAACGTCAGCGCTCCCCTGAAGCCGAAATGATAGAGACAAGACATGGAAGGAAAGTAAAAAAATATGACTACAGTCTCTTGCACCATGGAATGGCTGCCCATGCGTCATCTGATCCTGTGACATGGGGAGAGGCGATGAAAAGCACAGAAGCAGCACAGTGGAAAATAGCAGCGGCAGAAGAGTTTCGCTCTCTGAAGGATACCGGGACCATCGAGATTATTCCGCGCCATAAACTGCCAATAGGCCGAAAACCGATGAAATGCAAGTGGGTATTCAAGAAAAAATACAACGCTGATAGTAGCATAGAGAGATGGAAGGCACGATGCACGGCAAAAGGATTCACCCAAAGACAGGGCATCGACAATAAAGAAACTTTTGCTCCAACTCCAAGGCCTGAGACAGGAACAATCTTACTTGCACTTGCACACCAGTTAGGCTGGCATAGAAGACAAGGGGATGTACCGACAGCATTTCTCAATCCTGATATAGACATCGATCTTTACATGGAAATGCCTCGTGGTTTCGAAAAAGAAAATCACATAATCCGCCTCCGCAGAGGACTTTATGGATTAAAGCAGGCTGCGGCACTTTGGTATGATCATGCTAAAGCAACACTTGCCAGGCTTGGTCTATTCCCGACAATCTCCGATGCTTGTTTGTACACAAACAAGACAAAAGATCTATTTATTATCATGTACGTGGATGATTTCCAGATCATGGGTCCTGACCTCAAAAAGATTGAGGACATAATGAAGGCACTCCATAAAAGGTACAAGCTGAAGACAGTCAATATTAACCTGTTCCTTGGCATCCACATCAACAACCCTACTGAAGACACGCTTGTACTATCACAAGGTCAGTATGCACGAACACTGATTTCTAGACACAACTTGGCAAATAGTAAGCCAGTGGCCCCGCCACTCGAACGTCTCCTGGAGCCAAATCTGAAACAGTGCAGTCCACAAGAAAGGACCGACTATAACTCCATAATTGGTGGTCTTCAGTACCTCGCCAATCATACGAGGCCAGACATCGCGTTCTCAGTGAACCATTTAGCAAGATTCTTAATCAATCCGGGACCCGAGCATATCCAAGCAGCACTTCGGATACTCAGGTATATTTCAAGAGACCCAGATCGAGGCATCACTTTCATCCGATCTAAAGACAGGCCGACGCTCGAGGTGTATTCAGATGCCGATTTCGCAGGAGATCCATCGACGAGCCGATCAACTTCAGGATATGTCGTTATGTTGTCCTCTGGCCCGATATGCTGGAGATCACGGTTGCAACGAGAAGTTATTCTTTCAACAACTGAGGCAGAGTACCTAGCTGCAACTGAAGCCTGCCGACAACTTCGATGGGTAAAATCTCTTTTTGAAGAAACCCGCACTGATAGTCTCATTGATGGAGCTGTTTGTACCAAGCTACATGTCGACAATCAGTCAGCAATATCACTAATTAAGAATCATGATAATCACAGGCGATCGAAACATATTTCCCTTAGAAACTTCTACTGTCGTGAAGAGCACCAAATGGGGAGAGTTGAAGTAGTCTACACCCCGACAAATGATCAATTGGCAGATTGTCTAACAAAGGCAAAATCACCAGTCGCTATTCAGTAAGAAGGTCGTGACCGACAGGGGGAGTGTTGTACATATCGACATAAGGATTATGCAAGTCGAACCAGCTTGTGTACCGAGTCGTGCAGGACCGAGTCATATAACCGAGTCATAGTAACTGAGTCTTATGGAGCTGGGCATCTATGCAACATACGGACAGTGGCACTTTTATCTCAGTGTACGACAATAATTTTGTGGGATAATGGAATTGGAGGATTAGGATGTGAGCCACTCTATGTATATAAGTAGGACATATCACTTGCATAGAGTAATAAGCTTAACCATTATTATTACATACCCTACTCACTCTTACCCATTCATTCTCGTTCCATCCTCACCGCAAGGAAATCATAAGTAACAACTCACAAGTTAGTATCATTGCACTACTTCCTAACTCATAGCTGTAACAGTTGTATGATGAGCTAGATGTAGATCAACGGCCGGACGGGTCGGAAAACTAGCAACTCTTGGGAACGTCGCCCTCAAAAGCACAGGGTAGATTATAGTCCTGAAAATAAAATGTTATCACCTCCATTTCTCGTAAACGCCTTAATTAATGATGCGACAATGGTGCAGGCCTTAATAGATAACGGATGTTTGTGTACCGGCATCATCAGTGATAACTTAGCCAGCAGACTAAATCTACTGCGCATCTCCATTCCCCCTCGTCCCTTAAAAACGGTAGAAAACGCTACTAAACATAAACCCATAATCCACCATATAACACACGTTTCATTGGACCTAGATGGATATGTAACACCACGGCTAACACTCTACGCCGTGCCTGGAAGCAACCATCCTTTGATTCTAGAAAAAAAAAGGGTGGAAGACCAAGACTGTCACAGATCGCATATAAAAGCAAAGAGCATTTGTATATAGAATGGTAAGTTTATATTTTAACTATGAAGAAAGAATCTCCTCTGGGAAACTATACAAGTATAAATAAACATATGTACATAGTCTACAGACATCCGATGTAATTTCCTAACTCATGGGTTCCTCCATCATTTGTTGATAGCATAATCCAATAACTTGTTTTTGTTAGAGGAAACAAGAAACAAGTCCTGTTTCATCAAGTCCTCATGAGTAACTTCAACAATGCTTGTTGGTCGGTAAATTTGTGCATCCTTAACTTGTTATCGCGTTGGATAAGCAAGGTCGCCTATGTCTGTTCGCATAGGCTACAGGATCTTACGGCTTACCAGCCGTCACAAAGACGCAGTCATACATGCAAGAGATCAGCGAATCCACCTCCGTAAGCTAGGCGGGTATGTTCAAAGTGTCAAACGTTGGTGACAAGATTTCAAAGCCCGAAAGCCAAAGGCAATGACCATCGACGAAATAACAAACATGATGCAAACGGTCCCGGTGTGCAGGGCATCATTAGAAGATATTAATAAGGCATTACGTCCGAAGCCTCGATTATCATTAAAACAAGCTCGTTGTCGGCTACCCAGTCAGATAAAGGACTTCGCCCACTTATTCGCTGACGAGAATGGTGCAGACGAATTACCACCGCTCAGAGGCCATTTAGATCATGCCATTAACCTACGCTCTGAAGATGGCAAGCCAGCACAACCACCGTGGGGCCCACTGTATAGTATGTCAAGAGAAGAACTCCTGGTTCTCCGAAAGACATTAACGGATCTCTCTGCGAAAGGATGGATACGTCCTAGTAGCTCACCGGCTGCAGCTCCAGTTTTATTCGCAAAAAAGCCTAATGGGGGGCTTCGTTTCTGCGTGGACTACCGGGGTTTAAACGCAATTACGGTACCCGACAGGTATCCACTCCCCCTTTTTAAGGAAACGCTAAGACAGCTGTCAAAGGCGAAATGGTTCACGAAGCTGGATCTAAAATCAGCATTTCACCGCATACGCATTCGACAGGGTGATGAATGGGCAACTGCTTTTCGATGCCGTCTGGGACTGTTTGAATGGTTGGTCATTCCGTTTGGACTTGTCAACGCCCCAGCCACCTTCCAACGTTATATCAACGAGCATTTGCGTGAACACTTAGACAAGGATGCAACAGCCTACATGGACGATGTGCTAGCATACACAGATGGTTCCCAGGGCGACCATTAGGATACGGTCCGAAGAATACTTACCCGACTGGATAAAGCAGGTCTCTATTTAGACATAGATAAATGCGAATTCCTTGCGCAAGAGGTTAAATACTTGGGGTTTATTGTCCGCGCCGGAAAAGGAATCACAGTTGACCCCATAAAGGTAAAAGCAATTCTAAACTGGGAAGCGCCTACGTCCGTCAAAGGCATTAGGTCATTTTTAGGCTTTGCCAACTTTTACCGCTGCTTCATTGATGGGTTTTCGGAAATAGCAGCACCATTACTGGAGTTAACAAAGAAGTCGGCTGAGTGGAAATGGGGACCGAAAGAAAACGAAGCCTTTGAGAAGTTAAAACGTATATTCGCTTCTGAGCCAGTACTAGCCCAGTGGGATCCAGATAGAGAAACTGTCTTAGAAGCTGATTGCTCTGGGTATGCCCTGGGAGGCTGTCTCTCTCAAATAGAAGATCAGAATAGACTAAGTCCAGTAGCCTACCATTCGAAAAGGTTGAACAGTGCAGAGGTCAATTACCCCATCCACGATAAAGAAATGCACGCGATAATTTCATGCCTACAGGAATGGCAAGCCGAGTTGACATCGGTATACAAGCCGTTTTTAATTTTAACAGATCACAAGAATCTTAAATTCTTCACTTCGAAGCGTCTCCTAAACGAAAGGCAGGTTCGCTATAACGATTTTTTGTAACGTTTCAACTTTGAGTTAAATTGGAGACCAGGGAAGACTTGTAAACGACCCGATGCTCTCTCCCGGTGGCACCAAGACAAACCAACGAAATTTGTCGACGAACGAATAGCAGGACGTATAAAGCAACTACTCCCAAAAATTTCTGCATACTCAACTAATCCTAGCGACGAAAACTCAACGGCGCAACATGACGGCGCGGCCCAGACGAGAATTTTTGACGACGATGAACTACAGCAACACTGGACGAATGCGGTCAACGCAGATAACAAATGGAGGATAGCACGTGATGCTGTTAAATCCGGAGAACGAGGCTTTCCGCCTGATATTGCAAGAGACATGACAGCTAACATTGCTGAATGTACGGTAGCTGCAGACGACGTACTTCGACGCCGTGAAAATAGAATCTGGGTGCCGAACCTCGAACCATTGAGAACGGCTATTATGCAAAAGACTCACGATAGTAACCTTACCGGCCATCCAGGTAAAGACACGATGGTAAGCATATTGCTTCAACGATGATTCTGGCCAAAAATGAGAGAATCCATACGTCAATTTATCCGCAACTGTGATGTCTGTGGTCGATCAACCGTGTGGCGAGAGGCTAAGGCAGGGTTCCTCAAACCACTTCCCATACCTGAAAGGCTTGGCAGCGACTTAACGATATACTTTGCCACAAACCTCCCTGAATCAAACGGCCGCACTAATGTGATGGTGATAACAGACAGACTGAGCAAGGACATCTTCATGTTTGCTACGCCGACTATGGATGCTAAGACATGTGCTGATGTCTTCATTGACCGATACTTCAGGTACTATGGCTTTCCGAAGTTTCTTACGAGCGACCGCGGCAGCGACTGGCTTAGCCATTTTTGGAAATATTTCTGCAAGGCTCTTGGTATATCACAACGCTTAACGAGGGCTTATCACCCGCAGTCTAACGCAAGCGAAAGGGCAAACCAAGAAATGTACAAGTACCTACGCGCCTTTACATGTTACGCGCAAGATAATTGGGCAAATCTACTTCCTATGGCCCAAATCGCCCTAAACTCACGGCCAAACTCAGCTATTGGCGGAATAAGCCCTTTCTTCCTGAGACATGGATACAATGTAAATCCAATCCCAGAACCGTCGACAGTCGATTTTTCTCGACACCCGGGTAAGCTCTCGGCAGATAAATATACGAAAAGGCCCAGAGACGCACAGGATTACGCCCAGGCTGTCATGGTAACAACACAACAGCGTTATGAAGAAAACGCTAATCGATCACGACGACAGCCAGAGAGATTCAAGGTTCGTGACAAAGTGTGGCTTAACCTTCAAAATGTAAGCACACCTCAGCTTTCAAAAAAATTATCATGGCTACACGCAAAATATAGAGTAACATCTGTACCAGACCCACTAACGGTAGAACTCGACGTTCCGGGCAACATACATAAACGTTTCCACGTTGAGTTGGTCAAACGGGCCGGAACAGACCCATTCCCGAGCCAAAAACGAGACGATAATCAAAACCCACCGGTCATAGACGATCTTTAAGAATCTGAGTTTGAAGCCGAGTCAACATTTAGGGCAAGGACAATTCGGCGGGGGCGTGGTGTCGTACGACAAGCTTTGGTCAAATTTACAGGCTGGGCAGAACCATCTTGGGAACCAGTCGATTACATCAAGGACACTATAGCCCTTGACGAATTTGAGAAAAAGTATGGGCCCATTGGTTCGAACGACGGACCTTCGGAAGACAATGCAGGTGCATTTGTCGGTCCAGCCGAGAAGCATATAAAATCGAAACGACGATCTAGGCGATTACCCAAGAAAAAATAGTGACTATTTGATCCATCATTCCGAATGAGACGGGGGGTTGTAACGGCTGGCTAGCCGGCAAGGATCCTGTAGACCACGGTTGCCAACGTGGTCCCTGTTACGCGAAGGGATTGACATCAGGGGGCCAACATTGACATGTCCAGCATCCCGAAAGGAAAACCAACACCTATCGGAACAAACGTTGGGTGCAGGGGGGGTAGTCGAAAGCTCTGGCACAACGTCGTGGTAATTACATTTTTGAGGATATTGTAATGAGGATCGTCGCAAACCACGTCCATACTGCCGAGCTGTTTGCTCTGTTTGCATGAGTTGAAATCACCTGGGCAGAAGCAGGAGGGACCTATATAAAGGCCGTCATGTGTATTTGGTAATTTTCTTTCTCTTCCCATAGTAAATATAACCTTCTGATCTTGATCCTCTGAGCCAACTCAGAGACACCGATCGAGACAACTGACGATCACCCCCTCTTCAGGGAACCGTTAATTCCTTGAACTAAGCGTCGCCGCATTCGTGTTGGTGGAGGCGAATTGTATGCAGACTTCAAGGGCACTGTGGAACTCAGATTATCAGACGGGTCATGTATCATTTTGTCTGATGTGTTATACGTTCCTGATCTTGGTGTCAATTTGCTTTCTGGAAGGCGTGTTTGTCAAAAAGGTCTAGTTGTATCATTTAATGATAAGTACATGCATTTTAGCTCGACAGAAAAAGTCGTTGTTACCGCAACCTTATTTGGCGGAGTATACATTGTTTCTAAGATAGCAACTGACTTCAATGAATTTGCACTTGCTGCGGAAGATATTCCCGAATCAAAACTTGAGACTACTTTGGACAGTTTCCCAGAGATTGAAGGTGATAATAGACTTGTTAATGAGGATGAAGTGTTGAATAGAAATGAACGTATGAGATGGAATAAGTATCATTGACGTTTTGGAAATTTTGGAATTGGCAAACTTCGCTACCTCCACGAGTTCACTAATCTTAAGAAGGCAATCAAAGAACCAAAACAGACAGAGATATGCCGTGTTTGTAAAATCGCAAAAATGACGAACAAAAAGCGAAAAACTCTTGCAAAGTGGAAGCAAACTCCACTAGATTTAGTATCAATCGACATTTGTGGTCCCTTTCCAGTTAGTCTGCGCAGTCACAGGTATTGTGTTACGGCGAGGTAACGGAGGGTTCGATTCGCCGTCTTCGAGGGAGGCAGGAAGACTAAAAATGGAAAGAAGTATAGAATTTATGGGATAATGACCCTATTAACACGATTGCAGATACGTAAGAAGAAGTTAAAGTATGATACAAATTGCAAAGCTGAAGTTCTTCATCTTGCCCAAGGTAGCCCCCTAAGTACTCCAGCAATTCCCAACTAATCTCCTTTACTAGGTGTTACTCATCCGTCATAATCTCATTTGGCGACTATGTAGGAGTGCCAACAATCATCCAAACCCTTGCGCCTATGTAGAAATATAGAAAATATAAGAATATATAGAATAGCAATTGTAAACACCAAATATATTCAATTGTACAAGTAGGGTCGTCTTCAGCATAGAAATCTTATATATAAGAGAAAAGTGTCGTCGTTAATTTGTAGTAATGCTTTTTCATTTGAGGAACGGTTGAGTTCTTAGATCGTGACAAGTAAGAACTATATAGTCTATCTACTTGTCTTATTCTCAATATCTTTATCCTGATAGACCCATTTTGAATCTAATGTTTCATCGTAGTAACCTAAAACAATACGTAAGACTAGTAGCTACCAAATCCGACAAGTACTTTATGAAACATCGAGATGATACTTAAAAACCGCCATCCAATTACTAAACCTAACATTAAAACTCAAGTTTCCGATATCGATGATCTCATGCATGAGTATTATCCTCCAGGGATATACATGATTATCTTGTTACTCTAATTGAGAAATGAAACAGAAATGAATCATTTTTGTTAAATTTCTAACACTCCTCCTGAGGATCAAGATAATCTAATAACTTTAAGAGATCCCGAAAAGCTGTTGGCATAATGGCTCAGCTTTAGCACGTGGAAGTGGCTTAGTTAGAATATCTGCTAACATCTTATTCGTAGGAACATAATTTAAATCGATAATATTTTCTTGGACGCAATTTTGAACAAAATGGTACGCAATGTCGATATGTTTTGTTTTTGTAGAATTCGTTCCCTTTGCGATTGCCAATGCACTTTGATTATCCGTGAAAGATAATATGCCTTTCTTCCCTATTATCTCATCGACAATTTTAAATTCCTTAACTAATCTTGTCAACCAAAGAGCTTGTTTGGCCGCTTCAAATAGAGCAACATATTCTGCCTCTGCAGTAGAGGTTGATATAGATTTTTGGCGTCTGGACTGCCAACATAAGGGACCTCCTCCTAACATAACTACATAACCACTTATTGATCGGCGTGTAGGAACATCGGAAGCAAAATCTGAGTCTGAAAATATCGTGATTCTCTCCTTCGATGTAGAATCCCGTGATTTGGGACCAAAACAATATGTCAGAAAATAGTCTGAAGTTCCTTTTAAATATCGTAAAACTCGACAAACAGTGTTCCAGTGACGTATCGTCGGCGAAGAGTTAAAACTTCCGAGTCGCGCAGTAGCGAATGAAATATCAGGCCTCGTGCCGTTTGATGCATACCCAAGGCTACCAACTGCACTAGCATATGATGACTCATCAGCTAACTGCTCATCGTCTAGTTTTGGCAATAATCCATCGTAGCCTTCCAATGGCGTGCTACAAGTTTTCGCATCCTCTAATCCAAACGATCTGATTTTATTCAGTATGTATTTTGACTGTGAAATTTTTAAAGTCCTGCTTGACCTGTCGCGAGATATTTCCCAACCGATCACTACTCCAATTTCACCGAGGTCTTTTATCTCAAAAAAAGATGAAAGATTTTCCTTAAACCCCTGAACATCCTGTAATGACTCCCCACAAATTACCAAATCGTCCACATAAGCACCAACAACAATCTTTAATTGCGAATGAAAATAGATACAGCCATCACAGTTCGACTTATGGAAACCAATGGTAGAAAGTTTTTCACCTAATTTATGATACCACATTCGTCCGGACTGCTTTAAACCATATAAAGCCTTATCTACTCTCAAATATTCAGTACCTGACAATCCTTCAGGGGATTTGATATATATTTCCTCACATAAATCACCTTCTAAAAAAGCGGTTTTAACATCAACTTGATGGATTTCCCAGTCAAGGAGAGTAGCGATGCCGAGTAATAACCTAAGAGAATCTGCGCGAAGTGTTGGAGAATAGGTGTCGTTATAATCGAGTCCGTATACTTGACTGTATCCCTGTGCCACCAACCTAGCCTTGAACCTTCCGTCGGACTTGACGGTGAAAACCCACCGTGAACCTACAGGCTTACGCCCATGAGGTACGTGTGTTATTTGTGTGAATACATTTTTCTCTTTAATGGAATTTAGCTCCTCCTGAATAGCAGACTTCCACTCCTTCTCATTCGGGCCATTAATCGCTTCTTTGTACGTTTGAGGTATGGGGACTTCATTATTGGCATAAAGTGCCCTTGGTGTTGGTTGCCATGCAGATCGTGGGATAGCCGGCCGTCTTTCTCGATTACTCCTCCTAAGAAGAGGTGTGTCAGGAGTCATAGATGTTACAGTGTCTGAAACTTGTCTTGATGTTTCGTTGGATACATTTATTTGATCTAAGCCAGAAGGTAAATCTGATTGTGAAATAGGTCCTTCAATAGTAGGAGATAGTGCTTGCTCTACGTCTGAATCGGAACTCGAGCTATCGTCAGAATTCGTTTGATGTTTATCTTCATTTTCTTCAGCATCGAGATTTTCAAATATTTCTGTATTGGATGACTTCCAATCCCAGAACGTATCCTCCTGGAAGTTGACGTTTGCAGACACTATAATTTTGTTTCGGCCCAGTCTCGAAGGTACGTATACGCGGTATTGTGTTATCGACTCGCAATAGCCAATAAATATGCCTTTTATTGATGTTGGCGACAACTTATACCGATGCGGATCATTGGTTTTGATGAGGACATAACATACGCACCCCCATACTTTGATGTGTGATAAACCTGGTGCTGATCCATTCATAGTTTCAAAAGGGCTTTCATTATCTTGGCCTAATGGCAATCTATTTCGTAAGTAAGAAGCTGTTTGTACTGCCACGTCCCAAAAGCGCAGTGGAAGCTGGGCATGGGCCAACATACATCTGGCCATCGTTATCAACGATCTGTTGAGGCGCTCAGATGTTCCATTCTGGTGCTGTGTATAAGGTGCACTTATCTGTTGAATTATACCGCCAAACTGGATGCGCTTATACTCGGAACCTCCATCGAAACGCATAGCCTTGATTTTATTACCCGTTTGAAGTTCTTTCTTATCTCGATATATCTGGAAGTATTTTGGAACATCCTTAGTACTTTTCAAAAGATAAACTTCACTTTCCCGTGAAAAATCGTCCGTAAAAGTAACAAAATAATTGCTACCTAAGATACCAGAAACATGACATTTTCCCCATGTGTCCGAATGAATAAGCTGAAGAACTGTCGAAGATCTTTGGCTCGGACCGCGATTTATTCTTTCGACCTGTTTACAAGAATTGCAAATATGACAGGATTTCAATAAGCTTTCATTAATATGAGGTCCAGAGCCATTTTTAGATTTTTCGAGAGGAAGACCCAGATTTTTGACCGGAATATTCTTTAAAAATGAGAGCCTATGTGCGCGAAACGATTATGGAGGAGTTTCGTAGACTTCTGTTGGACCCCCTTTGAAATCAGGGTACTAGGTATTTCTACAGCCCTTAGATTTGGAGTAGTATTGAAACATAACAACCCTCCTTTAGGCTTAGCTGTTGCAATAAGCTCTCCAGCTGTTGAGTAAACACCAAGCCCTGAATTTGTGGATATTATCTTAAATCCTTTTGACAAAAGTTGTGTACATGAAACAAGATTTTTTGAGAATGAGGGGACTAGACATACATTATCAACTTGAATAACTTTTGATTCGAATTCGTTGTTGTAGTCGAAAATTCTAAAGTTTACTGAACCAATTCCGGTGACAGGAATACACACACCTGATGCTGTCTGGACAGAGTTATTAGAAGGGGATAAGGTAGTAAACAGAGACTCATCATGAAATATATGGTTGGTAGCTCCTGTATCTAGAACGACATCATCGTCATTTTTCACATGACCAGAGGCAAGGGCATAATCTTGTATTATCCATGCACTACCATTTTGATTATCACCTTTTTGTTGATCGGGATTTTTCTTTCCAGAATTCGATTCTCGACCTTTGCCTTTCCATCGTCGAAACCTTTGTTGTAACTTCCTGGTTTTTGCAGCTTTCTCGGGATGTTTAGCTGCCCAACTTGATCCATCAGGTGTGTCCAACCATAAAAAACATCCCTCACGTAAATGTCCTAGCTTTTGACAATAGGCGCAAGTCTTGCCCCCGGGCTTTTTAGGTGGTGATGACACGATGGGAGAGCTGCCTGAATTGTTCTTGGCAAGGGCTGCGTAGGATGCTGGTCGTAAATTTCGGTATACCTCCTGCGATGATCGAAGAGTTGTGACAGCGGTCTGAAAAGTTACTGATGAATCTCTTAAAGGTATTGATATTGACATATAAAACCCATCACAGCACTCTATGAAGTGAGCTAGCAATCTCTTTTTCATATTAGTGTCAGTTGGCTTGGCACTACTATCGATAGCATCGATTTCTCCCCGTATGCTGGAAAGTTGTTGTACAAACTCATCGACATCTATGTCGTCCTCTACGGTAAAGCTCCAAAATTTTTGGATAAGGTCATCCAGATCTCCAATTGGATCAGGACAGTAGAAGTCCTGCAGGTTCTTCCAACACTCTCTAGCGGTATAGTTTCGGCCAGCCAGGTGGAAGACAGTATCAGGGACTAACTGTGAAAGAGCGACTCGAATATTTGTATCTTGTTTTTGAACCGCAACGTCATTCTCAGGAACTTTTGAAAGTTTGCGACTCAATAATCCATCTTTTTCTTCGTCTATAAAGCTTTCAATGTCAAAGAGAGACAAAACGTCTCGAAAGTGTGTGCTCCATCTTTTATAGCTTGAACAATCAAGCTTTGGGGCATCTTTCATCGACTTAAGAATCTTATCAGCAGACATAATGAAAACAAGAAGTATATTCAAGGAGATACAAATATAACGGAAATAGAGACAACTTAAAACTTATCAGATTAAGGACAAGAGAAAAAAAAAACTCTTAAAATTCAAAAGAAATTTATAAGAACAACTAAGTTGCTTTAGCTGAAGGAAATATATGTAAATATGTCTGTATAAAAAAAACAGTTGAAAAAACTCAGGTTAACGAGCAACTTGGTCTCATAATCTGTAGAAATATAGAAAATATAAGAATATATAGAATAGCGATTGTAAACACCAAATATATTCAATTGTACAAGTAGGGTCGTCTTCAGCATAGAAATCTTATATATAAGAGAAAAGTGTCGTCGTTAATTTGTAGTAATGCTTTTTCATTTGAGGAACGGTTGAGTTCTTAGATCGTGACAAGTAAGAACTATATAGTCTATCTACTTGTCTTATTCTCAATATCTTTATCCTGATAGACCCATTTTGAATCTAATGTTTCATCGTAGTAACCTAAAACAATACGTAAGACTAGTAGCTACCAAATCCGACAAGTACTTTATGAAACATCGAGATGATACTTAAAAACCGCCATCCAATTACTAAACCTAACATTAAAACTCAAGTTTCCGATATCGATGATCTCATGCATGAGTATTATCCTCCAGGGATATACATGATTATCTTGTTACTCTAATTGAGAAATGAAACAGAAATGAATCATTTTTTGTTAAATTTCTAACAGCCTAATCACAGCGGGAGGTTAAAGGTATGAAAGGGTAATTGCAGTCATCTATGCATTGTGCCATCAATGCTTCATTTAATCCTGCATATCCCTGTTCATAATATTACCTAATGAGAAAATTACATTGCCATAACATATTGGGCAGAAATAATCGACAGCGCTACACGTCGCAAATGGGTTATATTGTTGAAAACTCGTGATGAAATTAAAGAGAAATTGACAGTCTGAAGAAACATGGTCGAGCTTGAGAAAAACTCCCATGGCTATAAGGTTAAGGCTATACGCTCTGATAATGCAGGAGAGATCAAATTGATTGTCGATAGTTGGGCAGTAACAGATGGTATCAAGTCCGAATCAACTGCACCCTATAGCTCTCATCAAAATGGTGCGGCTGAAAGAACATTTCGCACTACAGAAGAATGCATGAGGGCGAAATTGGAAGATGCAAAAATGCCGATTGAATTCCGGGACGAAGCTGTCGAGGCTACAGTCTACGAACGAAATCACATTGATTTAGGGCCTACGACAGAAGATGGAAAACGTCGATATGTATTACAAGCCTGGGAAGAATCAGAAAATCAAATTGATATATCACACATATGTGCATGGGGCTGTTTTGGATATAGCTATGCAAATCCCAAAGAGCATCCTGCTGGAACTCGATCTGATAAGGCTATGCCTCGCGGAAGAGAAGGTGTCTTTATGGGTTATGAAAACAACACTGATAAGCAATTCAGACTCTATGCTCCTGATCGAGGCTATACTATTCGCGTTACGTATGTCGATGAATCAAAAGTAGGTGGACATCTAGATCTTAAAATACGTGGCTCAACAACAGGTCAAGGTACTCCTAACACCTTAGCATATTGACTACCACATGGTCTCCCTACTCTCAAGTCACAGTAACTATCTACATCTTCTAACGAACCAGTAAACCTTGATACCAATAGAAGCATTGAAGAAAATACGCCTGTGGACTATTCGCCATTAGAACCTATTCTCAATGGGCCTACAGATGAGAAACCGGAAATTATAGAAGCGGCTAAAGTACCAGAAACAGATATCGTAGATCTTACTTGTAAAGAACTGAAATTGAACAAATCTAAATCTGGACCTGGATTAGATAAGTCTGCACCAGAAATTTTGGAATTAGATAAGTCGGATTCAAACGAGTTGGAATCAGAAAAGTCACAATCGGATAAATTATCATACGCTACCAAGTCGAAAAAAGTTGTTCCTAATTTGAAAACCTCGGTTCAGGTTCAACCCTCGAAGAATACACGAGAAATTTTGATAAGAAATCAAACTCGAATTCCTGGAATCATGGTAAAGTCGGAAAATTATAAGAGACGCTCATCTGTTACATCTGATTCGGTAGAGAGGCCATCAAGAAAAATGACACGTTTCGAGAGGGAATTACATATGGATCTGCAGCCAGCTATGAAAATGATAGAGCATGCAGGCGCCGAACAATTCCCTCGAAGATATTATCTCCGTGGAAGTAAAAGAAAACGTTCTGAATCAGACTTTAACGATAATCCTGCTGGTTTTGATAAGGAAACTTACAAGAGAATAAAAGCATTAATTGCGCAAATTCAGATTGACGATGAATACTCTGAAATTGATTCTGCTCTTGCATGTTTTCCTGGTACTGAAATTCCAATTCCAAAATCTTACATTCAAGCTGTCGGTCATCCGAAATATGGCAAACAGTGGAGGACAGCTACAAATGAAGAGTTGAACGGAATTCGTGCAAATGGAACTTATGAAGAAGAGATCAGCCAAAAGATTCAAATGTAGTCGGAATGAAGTGGGTTTTCACTCTGAAGTATAACAATGATGGCACAATTGAGCGCTTCAAAGCTCGCTTGGTGGTTCGAGGTTTTTCCCAAATTTACGGACAGGATTTCACTGAGATATTTGCTCCGACAGTACGGGCCGATACACTGTGAATATTTCTTGCTATCGTTGCCGCAGAAGATCTGGAAGCCGAGTAGTTTGATATCAAGCAAGCATTTACCGAAGCGACTCCTCGTGAGCGGCTACACTGCCGCCCTCCCTTTGGTGTATCAACAAAAGAAGGGTTTGTCTGGCATCTCAGACGCAGCTTATATGGTCTGAAACAAGCGGCCCAGGACTGGAACCAACTAGCACAAAAATTTCTTCTCGAGTTGAAATTACGTCTAAGTTCGGCTGATCCCTGCCTTTTTACACATCCATCACGAGCGTTAATTCTCCTTCTATATGTTGATGATATATCAATCGCAGCAAGAAAGTCCGAAGAAATTCGATGGTTCGAAACTGTCCTGTCTCCAAAATTTAATACTAAGTTACTAGGGGAGCTGAGGAGAATCCTAGGTATGAGGGTAGAAAGAGACCGTAAAAATAAAAGTCTATATCTTGATCACCAACAGTATTTGGAGACAATTCTTGATCGTTTTCAGATTTTTGAGCTCCGTCAGCGCGGTCGATCTGTTCCTATGAAGGGTTACGATAATATTCAACCAGCAACTCCTAATGATACTCGAGTTAATATCCCAGAATATCAACAAATGATCTGTAGCATAATGCATGCAATGGTGCATACTCGCCCTGATATCTGCTTTTCTACCGGTAAACTTGCACAATTTATGTCAGATCCAGCAGAGAACCATGCTCATGGAGCAAAAAGTCTCCTCCAATACTTAAGGGATACAACAAACTATAAAATACTTTATGGTCCAGTAGAGGGACAAGACTCTAGGCTTTGTATGTTCTCAGATACTGATTGGGCAGGCGATCGATCAGACCGAAAAAGTACTTCGAGAAATGTTGCTAGACTTTACGGTGGATTGGTCTCATGGGAGAGTCGTAAGCAGAAATCAGTTGCAACCTCTAGCACTGAATCCGAGTATGTTTCCCAGTCCATGTGCGCAAAGCAAGCTCTTTGAATAGGACAAATTCTTCGAGATATGGAATTTGGGAAGTATATTGGAGACGACCCCATGCTCGTTAACATAAAAGGAGATAATCAGGGAGCTATTGCCCTAGCAAAAAATCCGCATATTCACGAGAGATCCAAACACATCGACATTAAGTTCCACTTTATTCGAGACCTCATTGAAGCTGGGCAACTAGCTATCTCCTATATCCCGACAAATCAATTGCCTGCTGATGGTATGACAAAACCATTGGAAAAGAATTTGTTCTCAAAGTTCAAGAGATTGATTGGTCTAGTTGATGGATAAAAGGCTGAGATACTATTATTAGATTGCCAATTTGGCTTATTGGGGAGTGTTGATAAGTAACGCGTCAAGCCATAATCGGACTAGTGTAGAAAGCACTCATAAAGAACTTTCCATAATGACTTAATGATGTATATAGATTGTGATACATAGAAGAATAACAATCACTGCGCAAAAAAGACTAAAATTAAGACTAATTGAAGGGAGCAAACATAATGGAACCTCAGTATCAGGTTGCACCTCGACTTGCGTCTACGACCGTTGGACGTCTGGCAGGCATGTTCCGTATCAGACTCTCCATAAAACCAGAGATTGTGAAATTCTAAGCCTCTAGCTTGATCTAGTTCAGCTCCTCCGACGTTCAGTTCCGCCTATATCATGATCCTGGTAGTGCTTTAAGATATTCTTAACCATTCACTTCGCATTATACGTGCTCGATCAGCTTCAGATCTGATAGGTGTAGCGGCCAAACCAATGGCACTATTATTTTCAATCAGAGAAACCCTTATCTTGTTTATAGGCGACCTTACGCAGCGGAGTTTTGTCATGCATGATGTGCCAGAAGAGATTTACCTGTATGTGGCTGGAAGCCAAATTTAAAAGCCTCTTTTAACCTTTGTCGCACAGAGATGGCTCTTCCCGAGGCATAGGTCCGGCATATCCCATAACTTGAAACAGAGCTGCAACGGAAAACTCGTCCACCACTTGGTGCCTGTACTCATTCCCAAGGTTTTAGTGCGTTACCTTGGGCTTGGTAGAAGAGAGATGCACAAAGAATTCTAGTTCATCGGCTTTACTTTCTGCAGGTTTAAAAGACCTGTCCATAACGTGCCCTGGAAAAGGTGTTCTTAGAAATAATGTGGTGCATTGTCTCTGGAAAAGGTTAGGATGTGAGCTCTGCAGCTACATTCGTAGCTGTATTGATGAAATTTGAGGACCTGCATTTGTTATAGCGAAATTCTTTTTTTAACCCAAGAACAAAAACTTTGGAGACCAATTTCTGACTTAAATATCTAGAGTAGCGACGCAATTTTATAGGTGTTTGTGGATCGTTTATCTTCTGTCTTTGAAAAATCAGATACAAATTGGGAATATGTAAATATTTTTAAGTACTTATTCAAGGAATTTGTGGTATTTTTTTAATTTTTTTTTAAATCATTCTTGCGGATGCAGCCTGAGGATAGGACGCGAATGATTACAGAAGATATTTACATTTCGCAGAACGACTCAGTTTGACGTTTGGAATACCCATACTCAGATTTTATTTCCAGATACCAGCAAAAGTGAAAAGTCACACGACGTAAACTCTCTTCCATGAATAACCACCATGTGAGAAAGCGAGAAAAACCCTTAGCTTTCTGAATATGCGTTCTTCATCCCACGAATACATCATCACCGCGAGAGAAGTGGTGTGAGAGTCCTACTGGATTCGAACCAGCTTTCTCCTGTCTCAAGTGGGGCATGTGTCCAAGCTACCGAGACTCTACTTGGGAGAACGACCCGGACGATGAACCACACCACCATCCGACCTAATTCACAGAATTTCCGGTACTAACTGTTGCGACGGGCCGAATGGTGCAGTGATACACCGTCTGGGCCGTTCTCCCAAGTAGAGTCTGGGTAGCTTAGACACATGCCCCACTTGAGACAGGAGAAAGCTGGTTCGAATCCAGTAGGACTCTCACACCACTTCTCTCGCGGTGATGATGTATTCGTGGGATGAAGAACGCATGCTCAGATAACCATGGGTTTTTCTCGCTTTTTCCTGTGGTGGGTATTCATGGAAGAGGTTACATGTCGTAGGGCGTTATTTTCGTAGTGGTATCTGCAAATGAAATCTGAGTGTGAGTGTTCCAAACGTCAAACTGAGTCATTCTGCGAAATATACATGTCTTCTGTAATCATTCGCCTCATAGCCTCAGGCTGCATACGCAAAAATGATTTAAAAAAAAAAACTATTGCGACAATGTAACTTACTTTAACAATTACTATAGTGAGTGTTACTGGCTGCGCCTCTCTTTGTTCCAATTAGTCACCCGGAAATATTACTCATCAAATGTCATGTGACGGGCGCTATGGCTTGAAATAGTTCAAGGATGGTGTTTGCAGGGCTGCCTAACACCGACAGTCTCCAGAGCGAGTTTCGAATGGAAACAACTCACGTCAGACTTATGAGATGTTACGAGGGGAGAATTCATTTTGAAGATGATCTGGTATCTTGGAGTTTGATCGGGCGAAGAACATCATGTACATATTACAATCCTCCCTCGATTCACAATTAGAGACCATATAGAAAATAGACAGTATTTGGCAACCACTCCTTTTTATTATGCTACTTTGGTGACTGCCCTTCACAGTGAGACCCATTATCGTTACAGAGAGGCTCGACTGAATCGATAGATTCGTTGGTTCAGTTTTTATAGTTCTACCAGATTAGATGTCCTGTTGCTCCATGTACTCTACCCCCAGGATAAGTTTTCAGCATGCGTTAATACCTCGCTTATTAATATTATCCCCACTAGTGTTATATAATCCCTGCTAGTCTTCACACCAAAAGAAATTGAAAATGTTAGCCTGAGTGATCAGGATTTTTACTGGACTGCTGCTTTGATCTCTATTTCCCAGTTCCTCACCTACTCACTACAAAAGACATCGTTGCTGTTACTGTCTACATAATCATCATCATCAGCAGCATTTTCATCTAAGAGAATAAGTAAATCGTTACTCTTAACATTTAGCATATTTCATAGGCCAATTATTCTTCAAAAGATGAGCCAGGTACAACCAGCAGCTCACACAAACAACGCCAAACTTTTAAACAGAGATCAGCGTCTCCAGGTAAGCCCAATTTTCACGGTAAATAAATATTTGAGGTAACACGTCTAGATCAAAACTCTCCACGATTCGGGAACGAATCAGACAAATATTACAAAACAACTAGTCATATCTCGAAACCAGGTCAGATACACCCTTTGTACTCCGTACATTGAACCCAAGAAAGCTGCAAGTTCGCCCCCAACACTGTCCTCTTCTGATGTTGTCCGGATTGAGGCTTTCATAACATCATCCTCTAAAGGTCGTCGAATGTCATGGTCTGAACTTGCCCATGGCCCCTTTCGGGATTTTGGAGTGAGTGAAAGGGTTACTCAAAACAAGCTGAAAAAACGGGTCACGGACGTCATCCAGCGCTGAAAAAGCCTCCCCTTTCTGAAGAGGTTAAAAGGAAGCGTCGGGAGTGGGCCGAAGCCCACAAGGACTGGACTGTTGAAGATTGGTTGGCGATTCTTTGGACTGATGAGACCTGGGCCACACACGGCCAACATTAGAGAGAATGGGTAACGCGAAAGGTTGGTATCTTTGTACCTCAACTAATAAAAAATGCCGATCTAACTCTCAGTTCAAGATCGGTGAAGAAGTCAACGCCACCTGCTTAGTGGAAAAGGTGAGAAAGAGTCTTGGCTGGATGTTTTGGGGAAGTTTCGCAGGGTTAGAGGAAGGTCCTTGCCATTTCTGGGAGAAGGAATGGGGGTCTAGTACCTCAGAATCTTCTCTCAGAGAACTGTACCGCTGATTGATGGAATGGTGAGCATGAGACCATGGGTTTCTGTGATGCAGGGCAATGCTCCTTCACACAGCGCAGCGGGAACAATCGAAGAGTTCCGGGAGAGGTTCATTACTCCAATCGACTGGCCTCCGTATTCTCCCGACCTGAATCCAATTGAGCACGTATGGGAAAGTATGAAAGATTACATACAGTACCATTACCCGAGATTGGAAAGGGGAAGGCAGCAATCCTACGATGAACTTCGAGGAATAGTGAAAGAAGCATGGAATGACGCGACTAAGCCGGATAAGCTTGAGAAGCTTATCAGAAGCATGCCCACGAGATGTGAGGCAGGCATACTTGCTCAAAGCGGGCCTGTAAAATATTCAATCTGCTATGTAAAGTAAATTTGCATGTACTTGTTTATTTGAAATCGATTAAATTCAAAAAATGGTACCAATTTGGGTTAAGCTTGTGAACTAGTGCCAGTGGTGAAAACCTCTGTCGGGCAAAAACACCATACAAATAATCCCTGTCATAATGTCTGAAAACCTCATCTTAAAAAAGATGCTACCTAACTAGGCTTAAAGGATCCGATTTCGCCTCACAAATTAGATCCACTGGTGAAAACTTACCTGGAGGTAGGGTAGGCAGTTTCTGAAGCTTTGCATTTTTGTCTACAATGGCACTTTTTTGTCGTTTGGAACATTCTCATTCAGATTTAATTCGCAGATACTGACTCGAAGATAACCTTCATGGCATGTAAATTCTTCCGTGATTATCTAGCAAAGGGAAAGGCGTGAAAAGTCTCATGACTTACTATACATGATTTCATCATTCCGAGAATTCGATATCACCACGAGAGTGTATAGTTTGAGGGTCTTGCTGAATTCGAACTAGCTTTCTCCTGTAACGAGTACGGCATTTATCAAAGCTACTTAGGCTTTACTGTAGAGAACAGCTATGACGGTGTCCCATTGCACCACCCATATTGCGGGATCAATTGATGGTGGTAAACACCAGAGCAAGTCCAAAAGTAAAAATCAGTTAATTATTCTAATCTACCGAAAGAACTTTAAGAAGCATCTTTGTCCATACATGCTCTGTCGGTTGACTACGCGTTTACTGTAGTAATCGATAAGTTATTTGTTGTGGAAGGGGAAACCACCGATTTACAGCTGCTGTAACTTCGATGGGTGCAAAGGGTATGAGGCTCGAACTTCGTGTGGTGACGATTGAGCGAGTACAAGGCCGAATGCTGCAAAGCGTGATCACAGAGTCTTTATGGAGGAAGTTTCTATGACTTAAGCTTAGCGGTGAGTTATCAAGCAATTCAAGTACACGAACACGCGATATCAGCTGCGGTATGTAAACGCGGAATTGTAAATGATCAAAAACTATCTCTCTTAGTAATCAACGCGTAAGGAAACATACACATTTTGTGTCGCGTATTAATTTACATAATACGAAAACATCACCCCTAACGCCGGTCCCCGTCTATACTGTTGACCATAAACCTATTATTTGAAATTTATCCGACATGCTCGTTGTCTTGCCCCAAGCCTGCTCGTTACTATGCATCCCTTCGAATACCAACCCCACGAATGTGATGTGAATCTCCACCAGTTGAACATCCAGCCTCGCGGGTTTCGTCATGTCAGCCTCACGGCAATTAGCCTTGGCAATGTGTGATACCAGCCTGACGGGTACAGTAGAACCCCTCTTAGCTAATAGTGGGTCCCGGTATAATTACCGAAGAGATTCATAGAAAATTTACCGTTTATGTTTGCAATACTTACCCCTGTGCGCAAAATGACCAGTAAGGGTAAGTGTTGCAAATATAAAAGTCCAAGTTACAATGAATCTTTTCAATATTTATACAGGGACCCACTATTAGCTAAGAGGGGTTTTACTGTTTTACTATCCTCAGCCTTACAATTACGAACTTTGTGTACTAGTAATAAATGCATTAAAGTTGAGGCGCAGCAAGGACTAGTCTCACGGGATTATCACGTAACTAACCAAGCCTAAATGTATCTTGCACAGGCTTTCTTTTTATAAAGGATGACTTCAGATCCCCGAGCTTTAACAATACGTTAGTAGTATTCAGCGCGAAGTCGTAGTGTTTAGGTTTAGTTATGGGAGCTCTGGTAACGTCACGGGTCTTGATCTAGTGTCCATTCCTCGTTAGGAACAATTCGAACGCGCACTGATGCAATACTACGAGAATTCGCAAGTGTATCAATGATTTATATGTGAATACAGGTTAATATAGGCATTGAGGGATCTTTCTCGTGTGTAGGCACTGTTTATCGTCTAGTGTGGGCGAGACCGCCGTCTCATAAGTACATAAGGCGTAAGAAGGACATCTAGAATACAGTAAATAGTTCTCCATCCACAGCGGTGCCCAACCGGTGCTCGACTTGACCTAAGACCAGCGTATAAGCTTGCCATTTGCATCGGATCGAATTGGTAGGAACGTATTCATCATGACCCGAAGGCCACAGGCCAAGGGAAAACCTGATGGGAAACCCTCTAGGAAAAACTTCATATGGAAAGCTTTACCATTCCTCCTGTACTTATTTTTGAAGAGCAGTCCAAGTCATATCCAAACAATGCCATGTAGGAATTTAACCTACCACCCCTAGAAGACCGAACCAGCGCTTAACTACTTGTGCCAACAGCCTTTGATGAGTGATTTTTCCACCGCTTGGATAATTGTGATCAGTAGGGCCCTTCGTCCTACTTCCCGGTGAAAGTCACGGGAATTGTTCGAAGAAAGAGTCTAAGGGATGATGTTGGTGATTGTGAGGCGAAGCCGGCCGAGACCCGCGTAATTAAATGAGGATTCTAAAGGGAAGGACTACAGCTCTTCTTAGCTATCCAAGAATTGCCAACGTAAATGTACTAGAAAGTTGCCGTCGGCACCGTGTGTGGTTAATTAAGTTTGATTACGCCCACGGCATGCTCGTAATCAACGTATTTATTTATTTATTTTTAAGGTCTACCGGGCCCGAGTTACAACTAAAGCCCCATCCCTGAGGGGACATGGTGACTGCAATATAAAATACAGAAAATTAAGTGCATTGGCATAGAGGCCATGAAAAGACACAAAGATACTGCGAGCGCTATGCAGCGGATTCCTCACATAACTATGTTAAATGGAACGAATTGGACAGATTTCTGGCAGAAAACTGGCCTTCTCCAATATGGTAGCGAAACGTTTGGCTCCATGGGAGATGCCGAAGAGAAAACCAAGTGAGCCCAGACTTCGTCGGTGACTAGCCAAAGCCAGTCTCTCTCGCACGAGGGGGCAGAAAACTAAGTGTGTAATTGACTTGCTAGCCCAGCAGGAACAAGTCAGAAGGGCATCTTTATGATGAAACCTTTCGTGATAGGCCCGAAAGTCACCGTGTCTAGTGCGACATTGGATTAAATATCCGAGATAACGGCGAGGGAGTCGTAGTTCCTCGGGAGGCTTCTTGGGAAATGGCATCCCCAACTCACAATAGGTAGAGGAAGCATGAGACTGCCACCAAGCTGTGGTTAAGTCCCATATTTGCCTTTGAATCTTTGCGCGGACTCCGGCAAGAGATGCGGCAGGGGGAGCTGGTTGGCGAGCAGCCTCTCAGGCCAGCTTGTCGGCCCGCTCATTACCTAGAATTCCCATGTGACCTGGAGACCACATTACTTGGACTCTACCAGGAAATGCGATAGGTAGGCTTCTTCTCGTAGACCAGAGAGATGCGAAATCCCGAAACTCTAAAATTTCCTTTTGCGAGGACTTAGAGGGCGAAGAATCGAGAAGACGGTGTGCAGCCTCTTGGTTGTCGAGGATTACATGAATATTGGTAGCAAGATGTGTTGAAGGAGCTGCCGTGGCAGCCCTAAGCCCTGCGAGGGCGCATATGATCTCGGAGTCATAGACCTCAAAGTCGGGCCCTAAGGGCACTTTCACTTCATCTATCGTGATATCTCTGTGGAGAACGACGGCACCTGCCCCAGCAGAACCATCTTCCTGTTTTGAGCCGTCCAAGAAGACAAGAATATCCCATGGTGGCAGCTCCCTAATGCGCTCCCAAAATCCCTGAGCAGAGAAGTCTGCTCGAGATTGATTAAGAGGTGTTTTGTAGGAAGTAATGTCATGTGGACAGATCGGAGAGGCGAGACGTCAAGATATCTGTGTAAGAGAAGCAGCGTAGTGTTTGAGATAAGTGAGGCTATTATAGAATAGGTGAGATGACAAAGAGAGAGATTCCTTCAGAGATATTCAGCAATGTGATTGACTGAAGAATTCTGAAGGAGAAGAGAGCTCGTTATATACAGGAGTGTAACCCTTATGGGACTTTAATTAGCATTATTCATGATAGACATTGATGTCCCAATATAACAATATTATCATGGTATGAGTAAGTCCTAAACCTGAATGTTTCCCCCAGAATACTTAGGTGTAAGACGCTCATATGTGTAGGTGTTAGCTCGTACCATCCATAGTTATAGATGATATAAATAGACATTGAGTGGGAAATCTAAATATAATATATGAGATGATGACGATCGCGTGACAGTGTACGAGTCGGTGTGAGACGCGCATCGCGTGGGATGCTGGACTGTTTATTTTACAACAGGAAGGAGGTAAAAGCTTGGGCCGAGGGATGGGAGGAACGAGCTTTATTTTTTCGGTTAGGCGACTGTGTGCGCGGGAGACGATAGACCTTTTAGCCAAAGGATGAAAACAGTCCACGGCCGCTATTCTGAGAGCAGAGCGGAGGCGTATCTCCTCAAGTAGGATATGAGCAGGCTTGAGCCACACCTCTCTTAGAATTGCTGACGTAGGGGTGGTCTTAAACCGGTAGAATTACTCGAGCCAGGGTGACTAGAGCTCGGGAGATCATGTCTACCAGATGTTGAGATCGGGTAGAAGTTGGACGTCCTCGGCGGAGATATGTGTGACCGCGCCACCAGACCTCTGCGCCATAAAAGAGAACTGGTAGCGCCGTAGCCAGTGCAGCAGTGCGGAGGAAGGCAGTGGGTACGCCACGATGGGTGTTGCCAAGCTGACGTATATGGGCGCTGATTCGTTGTGTCCTTGCACACCATTCTTGAACGTGTTCTTTGAAGGAAAGCTTGGTGTCAAGGAGGACACCAAGCCACTTTACGGATGAGCTAGCATCCCTTGAGACGCCGTTAATTTTCAGAGTGGGAGGGAGCTGACGAGATCTGTGAAGATGTAGGATCTCCATCTTGTTTTCAGCCAACGAGAGACCATTCTGATTGCACCACTGGGTGACCGTCTCAACCCTGGCGGCAGTCAGGCGAGAAGATTCGACAAGAGTTTTTGCCACCGGGAGGATCGCCACGTCATCAACGTATCCAAATTTGGGAAAGCGGTGTTTAAATAGAGGCTCGAAGAACAGTAGGAACAGTATGAGTGAAGCTGGGGATCCTTGGGGCAAGCCATGTGGAATGTCTAAGAATTCACCAACAAAATTGTCTACTCGGAGGTGAGCTTTCCTGCCTGAAGCAAAAGAAGCAGCCCAATTTACGTATGGAATAGGCCATCCCTGTTCGCGCAAGCGAGCGGAGAGACGACCAGGCTGAATGCTGTCGAAAGTAGCAAGAGTGCATACTTGCTTCGCGTCCCACGCCTTCTCGACATCGTGGACAAGACTCTCTACGAGGTCAATGGCTGATCTTTAAGGTAGAGCTCCAAGTTGCGTAGGGGATATAATGCGGCTTGATAAAGCCCAGAAAGCGAAGCGTCTTGCCAATAAGCGTTCCAGCCCTTTTCCCAGAACTGGGAGGAGTGAAATTGGACGCCAATTCGAAGAGTTAGTAAGATCATCCTTGTGAGGTTTAGGTATAACCACGACTTCAGCGCGGCGAAAAATACTTGGATGATGACCGTATACCAGGCAGAGACTGTATAAGTGTACAATCCATGTGCGTCATGCTGTCACATCCCAGATAAGGCGGAGAGCAGAAACCGAGAGATGGTCGTGCCCTGGAGTAGAGGATGATGTACTAAGTAGACAATGTCGCACTTCGTCTTCGTCTATGGAGAGAGGTGCGGGGATCGCTCGTGATGGACATGTAGGGGATTATATGGACACATCCGGTTCCCTACCTACACGGGCAAGCTTTGTGCGGAAAAAGATATCAGCGCGCTCAGTCGGGGTACTGTACGTAACACATTGAAATTGAATCGGAGGGGGGCCAAAGCGACTGGAGAACTTTCGCCATCCAACCACTTTATGGGCGTCCATGATCGAAGACACACTATCCAGCTTTAAGCGTTTATGCTCACACTTGGCTCACTTAACAGTTTTACGGAAGGTTTGGTGTGCCTCGCTAATAAGATACGGATCACCAGTGTTGCACACGTCAATATATCGTCGGCGTTGGTCAGAGCATTCCTGGTTCCAGTAATCCTTACAAGGCACCCAAGCAGGTCGCGGGGGGTTGGCTGTAAGTAGAATGGCTGACAGCGCAGCGATCCCTGAGGAGGCCACTGCATCTATGAGCTGGGAAGTGGGTTCTTCAAAAGGTAGGCCAGGAGGAGCTGTAGCTATGAGAGTTTGGCGGAATATCTCTGTACTTTCAACATTAAACTTGGGAAGCTTCGTTGACAGAGTGTCACGAGTTATCTAATAGTGCGTGTGCAACTAGGAGATCAGAAGAGGTTTATATTAAATCTATGGAGAGCTCATACATTCCAACATGCTACAATCATTTATACCTAATGTTTTTCATCTAGAAGATTCCCTTTGGCTTTCCTGAGGTTACCGAGGTTCTTCTAGATGCTTCCAATTCAAGGGTAAGCATGGACCCTTTGCTACCCCACAATAATCTACGTTGCATAATTATGCATTTTGTATAAAAGCCTATGCAGATAATAGGCTACAGGCATAATTCAGCTCACCAGCTGTTACAATTTCCCTCCTACTTTTGAAGACTTATTGTTTGGTCTTTGCTAACCTTCTTGACCGGCGTTTTTGGATAGTTTGTTTTTCAGCCGGTCCGACATAGGCTCCGACCTCCATTTCTGTTGGGCCATCATTGGTCATTATAGACCCATACTTCATTTCAAAGTCATCTAGCGCCCTTGTCTCTTGAACATTGTCAACAGGCTCCCACGTTGGATTTTTCCAGCCTTCCCATTTAACCAATGCTTCTCTGAATTTCCCACGACCACGAGTTACTGTTCTGGCCCGAAGAATAGATTCAACCTCATATTCTGGATTATCGAGGTCGTCCATGATCGGAGGATTTTGCCCATCATCTCGCACTTGACTTGGGAAAGGGTCATTACCTGCTCTTTTAATCAACTCCACATGGAAGCTTTTATGGATGTTCCCTGGGACATTTAACTCCACAGTTAAAGCATCCGGCACCGCACTAACTTCGTACTTTGCATGTAACCATGCTAATTTTTTAGATAACTGTGGCGTCTTAACATTCCGCAGGTCTAGCCACACCTTGTCGCCAATCTGAAAACGTTCAGGTTGTCTCCGTGAGTTATTGGCATTAGATTCATAACGTTGCTGTGCTGAGGCCAATGCCGCCTGAGCTAATTCTTGTGCTTCTCGCAGCCTCTGCACATATTTACTCCCAGCTATAGCTCCTGGGTGACGAATCTTGTTTTGGTCAGGTGTCGGTTCCCCTATGGGGTCAAGATCATAACCATTGCGCAAAAAGAAAGGACTTATTCCACCAATTGCAGAGTTAGATCGAGAATTCAATGCTAATTGAGCCAAGGGCAGTAGGTCAAACCAATTATCTTGAGAATAACAAGTAAACGACCTTAAATATTTATAAAGTTCCTGGTTTGCTCTTTCACTGGCGTTTGATTAAGGGTGGTAAGCGGTAGTAAGTCTTTGAGTGATCCCTGTCAGGCTGCAAAAGGTCCTCCAAAAATGACTTAACCAGTCACTCCCCCTATCACTGGCCAGGAATCTTGGGAATCCAAAATATCGGTAATATTTATCCACAAATAAGTCAGCACATTTTTTGGCCGCCATCGAGTCCGCCCCAAACAAGAATATATCCTTCGATAATCGATCTGTAATCACCATAATATTTGTACAACCTCGAGATTCAGGGAGATCTGTTATGAAGTCTATACTTAATTCACTTCCTAACCGCTCAGGAATTGGTAGCGATCTCATAAACCCCGCTTTTGCCTAACGCCAAACAGTGGACCGGCCACAAACATCGCAGTTTCGAACAAATCTTCGAACAGATTCCCTCATCTTAGGCCAAAACCATCGCCTAAGGATCATACTTATCATAGTGTCTCTTCCTGGATGGCCAGCAAGATTGCTATCATGAGTTTGCTGCATAATTGCTGTTCGGAGAGGTTCGTAGTCCGGCACCCAAATCCGATTTTCTCTCCCACGAAGCACACCATCTACTGCTACAGTACATTCGGCAATATTGACTGAATGATGCAGGGCCAAATCAGGAGTAAAACTCCTCTCGCCCATTTTTACTGAGTCTCGCGCACGACGGCAGCTTTTATCAGCCAAAATTCCCTCTTTCCAAAGACCTTGTAAAACTTTATCGTCAAATATTCTCGCCCCATACGCCATATCTGTGACTGGAACGTCTGTTTTAGCAATGGACACGTCACCTGGCGAAGCTTTAGGAGTAATGCCCTGGGTTTGTTTATGTACATCACATGAAACTGGATTAAGTGACACATTCGGAAGAAGTTGTAAAACCCGACCTGCATTGCGCTCATCACTGAGCCCGACCGGTCTATCCTGGTCACGTCGGGTTAAGGCGTCTGGCCGCTCACAAGTATTTCCTGGTCGCCATTGTAACACAAATCTGAATTGTTGCAAGATGTCATTGTAGCGCATTTGTCGTTCGTTCAAAAGGCGTTTAGAGGTGAAATAATTCAAATTCTTATGATCACTTAGAATGGTGAAGGGTTTTGCAACAGAGAGTAACTCTGCCTTCCACTCATTTAAGCAAGAAACTATCGCGTGCATTTCTTTGTCGTGAATCGAGTAGTTTGCCTCCGCACTGTTTAACCGCCTCGAGAAGTACACAATGGGCCTCAGTGTATTATGGTCATCTACTTGAGAGAGGCATCCTCCTATAGCATACCCGGAGCTATCTGCTTCTAGCACGGTTTCCCGGTCTGGGTCCTATTGAGCTAAAACCGGCTCTGACGCAAATATTTTTTTTAAATTTTCAAAAGCTGAGTTCTCAACTTTTCCCCACCGCCAGATTGTTTTCTTTTTTGTTAATTCGATTAATGGTGCTGCAATTTGTGAGAACTTATCAACAAAGCATCTGTAAAAATTCGCAAACCCTAAAAATGATCGAACACCTTTAACAGATGTAGGGGCTTTCCACTCTAAGATAGCTCTCACTTTAACTGGGTCCACAGTAATACTTTTTCCTGCTTCAACGATGAAACCAAGATATTTAACTCGTTGGCATAGGAATTCACACTTATCAATATCCAAATATAACCCTGCCTTTTCCAGCTTACTGAGAATGCTACGCACCGTCTCCCGGTGTTCTTTCTCAGTACCATCAGTGTAAGCCAAGACGTCATCAATATAAGCTGTTGCGTCGAGGTCTAGATGTTCTCGGAGGTGCTCATTGATATACCTCTGGAATGTTGCTGGTGCATTTATGTTAGACAGTAGATGGAATGCTTTTTAATGTAAACTCGATCTTCATTCAATTGTCCTCTAACTAAAGGATCTTACTACATAGTTATATTTTTCTCCATCCCCCATCTTACAAGCTTGTGTTTGATATTCTTGACAATACCTTAGTACCGCGTTTAGAATACCGTATGTCTGCGACAAACTTGTAACTCAGATGAAAGGCGCTAAACTAATTCCCTCGCAGCTTTAACCAATATACAAAGGATGAATCAAGCTAAATAACTAGTGATACTTTTATCCAACATTCTTAACAACCCATGCTAATAGTTAGCTTGTCGCTAATACCTCTACTAGCATTTAGCTTCCGCAATAATATTTGTTTTTCTGACAATTTACAAGGCCAAAAGGAGTCTCTAGCCATTCGAAAAGCCCCAATCTGCAGCGGAATGCCGTCGTCCATTCATCGCCTTCTCTTATCCGGACACGGTGGAAAGCTGATTTTACGTCCAATTTAGTGAACCATTTTGCCTTTGAAAGTTGTCTCAATGTCTCCTTGAATAAAGGTAGAGGATATCGATCAGGGATGGTAATCGCATTAAGCCCCCGATAATCCACGCAAAAACGTAGGCCACCACTGGGTTTCTTTGCAAAAATTACAGGTGCTGCTGCTGGTGATTTGCTAGGTCGTATCCATCCCTTATTTGTAAGATCAGTCTATGTTTTGCGCAGAACTAATAACTCTTCCCGGGACATATTGTACAGTGGACCCCAGGGTGGCGATAGAGGCTTTCCATTTTCCAGTCTGAGATTGATGGCATGATGCAGTGGCCTTTTGAAGAAGGTAGTTTCTCTGCTCCGCTATCGTCCGCAAACAGGTGCGCGAAGTCCTTGACTTGATCTGGCAAACTTTCTCTGGCTTGCTCCACCGTAAGACTTGGTTTTCCTCGTAATGCCTTACTTATATCTTGTATTGTTGCTTTACAAACCGGAGTAGATCCCATCATGGACGCCATAGCTTGAGCAGACGTATTCTCTGGATGTGGAACTCTTTCAAACTCTTCTTGCCATTTTTTCACACTATGAACAGACACTCCTCCTTTCCGGAGCTCTAGCCGTTGTTCTTTTGAATGAATTATCGCGTCTTGAATCTCAAGTCATTTTTTCCCTAGTATCATCGAGTGGCTGCTTCGGGGTACAATGTATAGCCATAGTTTGGGTGTCAAATAGCCGTCCAAGTCTAAGGAGATGAATGTAATGTTTTCTATGATGGACTTGTCCTCGCCTGATCTTTCAGCAGTCTCAAGGATTCGAGGAGAAATCGAAATGCGCGGCAGGTTTAGTTGAGTTGTTAGATCATCATCAATGATGCCGTAGCAAAGGCATCCATTATCAACCAGTGATTGCACCATTATTGTGTCATTGATTAAAGCATTTACTAGAAACGGTTCTGTATTCAATCTAACAACCTGTCTATTCCCTGCACTAAGCTCCCGAGTGCGACTGTACTCGGGAGCATCTAGTTTTCCTGCACTCCATCTTTAGATGCATTGGCCTCTACTATATATAACGACGGATCTATTTCCGTTATACCTGTGGAATTCACTCTGATATTACCCCCCTGGGGCCTGCGAGCAGGTAGTAGCGGGCATTTTTTACTTGAACAATTCCTGCGCTCGCAACGAAAACACCTCCCTTCTTCCCTAAGTCTGTCGATATCTGCTCGAGTCTTCCACTTAGCCCGGGCTCGCATATTTTCTCCCAAGTTAGTAGCATAGATACCTCCCATAATGGTATCACCCGCGGCATCCACTTCAGCTGCTTGCTCGGCCTGGATTACAGGTTTAATGGTTTCACGGAAATCTTGTTGATAGTTAGAAGTAGCTCTTGGGACTGATTCGTTCAAGCTTTCTTTAAGAATGTCATTACTCTTTGCAAGTCCGCGATTTGAAATACCCGGAGGCCAACCTAACTTCCTGTCTGCTCTTTCAACACGCATCGCAATTTTACTCACAATTTGTACCCACTGACCAAAGTCATTGTCTGGAAGTAGGTGATTTCCGGCCAGTGCCTGCGTCAACCTTTTACTGATTACATTTTCGAGCATAGAAATCTTGTTCTCGTCAGCCCAAAAGTCTCCACGAGCCTCTGTCAACTTGTTTGACCATAATGCAAAAAAGTCGGCCCAGCGCTCGTTCTCTTTCATCTTCAAATTGTGTAACTCAATATTAGCTTGCGAAACTCTAGTGGTATCTAAATAGACGCGATCTAGGAATTCCAAGAAGTCAGCGGGATCCCTGGTTTGATGTACACCACCTGCTTCAAAGAAGGGACCAGCTTTTTCTAAAGCCCCTCCCCTCAGAGAATTATATATCATCAGAAATGCCCGAGAGTTATCATACCCGAACAAATTCCAATCCATGCGAAATGTATCAAGAACCGCCGCCCGCCATGCCGGATACCTTATTCTGTTGCCATGGAATTCAGGTAATTTAGTTGGCTTAAAATTTTGTCCTGACTTTGGAGGTGGGTCTTTCTCGATAATAACTCGGGAGCTGGTCGCCTGGGAAGTACTAGCTTGCCGGGAAAGAAGCTCTTCAAACTGCCTTTTTAACTTTAGAAAATCGCCCATGGATACTATCTGTTGCGAAATTTTTTGAACCGACTCGAGGCTCCGATTATCCGTCATAGTGTAGAATCACTGACCGAATCGCTGACCGAATCGCTGAATCGCTGACCGACTGAATCACTGACTGACTGAATCGCTGAATGGGATAGATTTAATAAATGTCACGGGTTATCTAATAGTGCGTGTGCAACTAGGAGATCAGAAGAGGTTTATATTAAATCTATGGAGAGCCCATACATTCCAACATGCTACAATCATTTATACCTAATGTTTTTCATCTAGAAGATTCCCTTTGGCTTTTCTGAGGTTCCCGAGGTTCTTCTAGATGCTTCCAATTCAAGGGTAAGCATAGACCCTTTGCTACCCCACAATAATCTGCATTGCATAATTATGCATATTGTATAAAAGCCTATGCAGATAATAGGCTACAGGCATAATTCAGCTCACCAGCTGTTACACAGAGATCGCCTTTGGACTGGAGAGAGATGCACTAAGCCAGATATTGTCTCATGATCAGAAGTTGAGTGAGCCATAGGATCCACTCGAGCCAAAAGACCCTCCATGTTTGTTAGAACAAGGTCGAGGACGTGGCCAGCGCGATGAGTAGGAACTCCGTATGGTAAAGCCGACCTTAAAGAATGGTTGTCGATCTATTTGACGAAGCGGCCGGCTCCTGACGAACGAGAAACGTTGGGCTCCCATAATTCGTGGTGAAGATTAAAGTCTCCCACAATTATGGATTTGGGCTTCACTGGCCGATTAAGGAGTGCGTTGAGACTCTCTGGCATGGGGGGTTGCGGTTGCCGGTAGACATTGATAACCTCCAGCGACGGGGAGCACTTAAGAAGGAGGGCGACAATATCCGGTGACGATCCAGTGTCCAGCTGAATAGGGCGCAGGTTTGATCCTTTCCGAATGTACGTAAGTACGCCCGGGCGCGCGAGCTTCCAGTCTCGATTGGGAGGAGTGAAGATGACGTAGGCTGGGTGGGAGTTGGTTACGTTCTTGAGGTTTATAGTTTTTGTCCAGGGCTCCTGGACAAAGATCACATCATACTTGCCTTGGAAAGCAGCTTGTAAGAGTATGAGGCGAGAAGATCCACCACGCCCGACGTTAGCCTGGAGGAAACGAAGGCGAGGCGGGGGATGGCTCCTACAATGGGCTCTATTGTTCATGGAGACTTAGGGCATTATTAGGTGCTGGCTCGTCCGAATCAACTTCCATAGATCCAAGCGAGGCGTTCTCAAGGGCGGTAAACCTGTTTTGGTTGGATGACAGGGAGAGAGTAGAGGGGTTTGAGTTTCCGGAGGAAGGGGTCGAATTGTCTATGTTATCATGATGGGAGGCAGCAGAAGCAGCGGCGGCAGTAGTAGCTTCAGCCCGACGGGTCTTGCGGAGCTTGCTACGGTTGCATGAACGGATTTCTGTAATCTCTTTCTCCGAGAGCTGGATAAGTTTGCCCTTGTGAGAGCGAGGGCGGAGAGGGCAGTTAGGGTCATCTGCCGGGTGAGGGCCCAGGCAGTTGATGCACCGGCGAAGATGAGAGCACTCTCCTTGGTGACGTATAGTGCCGCAGCGGGCGCACAAAGCTTGCAATCGGCAGCGTGAGTATTGGTGAAGCCCGAAACAAGCTTCACACTGCGTTACCTTCGGGTTGGGGATATAGCGCCTGGATGGGGCGCTGTCAACGATACGAAAGGTGGGAACTTCTTTTGGAAAGAAGATGACCGCCGTGCGCAAAGGATCGTGCGAACCTTGATGCTGCGACCAGTGAGCGTTAGATGGAGCGACGCCAGTCTGTGCCTGAGCAATATTCCTGACATCATCGAGCGTTGTAGTGACCAGATTGGACACCGGATTCCAAATAGTGCGTGGTATGCGCTTGACAACATACCCAATGCGATCCTTCACTTGGTGCAAAGATCCAGAGAGAGGCCTTAATAGTGTCAGAATTCACTGTCGCCAGTTTCAGTGCTTCTTCGGCCGCAAAGGTGATGCTGAATCCGCTGGAGTTGCGGTTAACAGAGGTGATACCGTCCTTGAGGCCGGGGACAATTTGAATGAGAGCAGACTTGACTGCAGTTGCGTCAGCTCTGAGGAGAGGGGCATCATCATACAGGCGAAAGATAGCCTTGGGGCCCTTAGAGTTAGCTGTCGGAGTCTGCACCGCTGTGCGGGACGGCCGATTGACGGAGGGAGGAGCTGGAGCCGAGGGAACAGAGGCGGGAGGGCTGGCGACAGTTGCTGCCCAGTTACGAGATTGGTTCGACACAGTGACGGGGGGTCGAGAGGGAACGTTATGGCTAGGCGTAGGAAGAGGCCTCGCCGGTTTGTGCAGTTTAGGGGAGTCATGGCGCATGGGGAGCCCGGAGGTAACCGCGAGGAGAAACGCGTCCATTTGCTCGCGCACAAAGGACTGGATGAGCGGATCAGCCTCTTCAACGGCTGACTAAAACTTGTTGTGGAAGGATTGAACCCAAGTAGCTCGACCCTTAGCCACGCGCTGGACAAGCTCGAGCTCTTCAGCGACGCGCTGGGCCAAAGGGGAGGTTGTTGTGATTTAGCCATCACGAGCGTGATGACCAATCTAGAGGGCACTTGATAGGTATCGAATTAGAGGAATCGATTTGGAAGGAAAGCTGTGTAGGAATGGGGATACGTGATGATTGCGTGGAGTGGGCGTGACACGGCAAGTCAAGTAGATAGATGGGATGTCGTAATCAACGTATGTGTTGTCTGACAGAGTAGGTTAGTATACTGATCACGTGATGATATTTAGTCTAGCGCAAATGTTTTGGAACAAATATCCAGAATACACACATTCTTATTTGGCTTACCAAATGAATCACACCTTTGGAGCGAAGCGTAAACCTAGAAAGATTCTTGTAAATGAGGAAGAAGATGAAGGCAACAAAGATCAGTGTAAGCAGATGTGACAACACAAGGCGAGCCTGGCTGATAGTAAGGAGCTCGTTGACCAAGGGTTGTAGCTACTTCTGAAATTACATTGTCTTCACATGTAAACCGAAAACACTTCAAGAAATCCTCAAAAAAAACGATAAATTTTGACGACATTGACGGGAAACAAGAGCCAAGCATCACAACTATCGTCAACCGGCCCGTAGTTTCAAACCCTAGCCTTTTGAATAGAAAGAAAGGTTCTGCTGATAGTATTTCCAATCCTCCGAAAGAAACTACTTTACAAGAGGATGTTGAGAAACCTCGAGGCGGAGTATCCGAACCAGCCAAAGCCACAACACAGGGATTGAAAGGTACAAAGCGAAAATCTTTAAGAAAGAATCTCCCAAATTTGCCTTCTGAATATAAAAATCTCGATAACTATGACCGTCCGAGCTACAGCACAAAAGATCTCAATGAGCTCAAGAACTCCACGCCTACACTACCTCAAAATTGGAAAGTTCTTCAAAAGACCGCCGAGAGCCAAGATGGTATAGATACGTTAGAGCTCGAGGGAGCGATCATCGTTGATACTGAGACCACGCCCGCTATCCTTCCTAGCGAAGCTGAGATACGCGAAAAGAAAGAGCGACGAGCTCGTCTCGCCCAAGAGAAAGATTTTATTTCTTTTAGCGAAGAACCTGACTCTCGTTGGGTGTCACTCTTACCGGCGAAGAAAAAAACCGAATCTCGACTTGTACGCGATGACGAAGATTTTGCCGAAGGCTTTGATGAATTTGTCGATGACGGTCGGATATCCCTTACTGCTAAGCAAGAGCGCAAGGCACGGCGACGCCAGCGGAAAGAGATAGCCGAGATGATTGAGAAAGCTCAAGCTAGTTCTGACGTATCTTCCAGCGATTCTGAGGTTGAACGACAAGCAGCTTACGAAGATGCTCAGACCCGCGCTGGTATGGACGGACTACCCAAGGTTGGTGAAGACCAAGATGAGGATTTTACGTCTCAAATTCCTGCTCGAATTACTCCACTGCCCAATATTTCAGAGTGTTTGAGCCGTCTTCAAAACACACTAAATTCGATGGAGGTCGAACTGATACGAAGACGAAAGAAATTACTCGACACTGAACAGGAGAAGCGCGATATTATAAAGAGGCAGGAGGAGGTCCAAATCTTACTAACGCAAGCCGGGGAAAGGATCGCGGCGTTGAATTCTGAATCCACGCCAATTCCTGACATCCAATCAAGTTCTAAAGACCCAGCAGTAGATGCGGTAGTATCTACAATAGCTGGTAGAACACTAGAGATCTATAGCAACGACCCAGAATTATAGTCATTCAAATTTAATAGCGATATTTGAATTATTCCCACATATACAAAAGATAATTCTTATCCGCATCGAAGTGCAGTGTCCAATAGTCTATTCATATGGTAAATCCTGAATATTTTCCAGATCGGGACATTTGGTTTACTGGTAAATCTTTTCTTTACAAACATGTGAGCAAAATTTATATATTTTCTATGATATCAAAAACAACAAAAAAATCTGATCCAACCACTTCGGAATATCTTGGTTAGAGACTTGGTTACAGTTCCCGTACTGCGCACTAAAAAATGAGGCCTCTCTGTGGTCGCCGGGGGCGAGGTAGAGGCAACGACGCTGTTGCCGTCTGTCGCAACCTCCCCGATCCGACCGCTCTATCACAGAGGCCCTCGAGTCAGACCACCACTAGAACAATCTGTGCTGATAAAGCTATTTCTATCCTATAATCTTATGCTATTCATTATTTGGCAAACACTGAAATCTATCGGGCCAAAACCTTGTCTGTCATAGCCATTCAGCATCTTAAGTACGTCATGTTACGCTGTACTATATATGATGCGAACTCATCTGTAGTCCGTCCTGATTTATGTAGATTGATTACTGTTCCGAATCAATTAATCAGGCTAGTGTAGTATCCACTAACTTGGAAAAAGTTTTTGGTGCTGATACCACTTGCAGAATGAGCAAGATACTACGAAAAACCTCTATCTCAGCGATTTCCCCACCCTAAACACCCTGGTGATGATGTATAACTGACTTTTTTTATTTGCAACAAAAATAGATCTTTGCGAGAATGATAGCAAGCTTCGATTTTTATTAAGCGCCATATTTACATTCCATTCTTGAAACCTACCGAATTTAACGCATGATAATCCAACAATATGAATTGATCCTTATAACTAGCTTGTTCCGTTAACCCGTTTCTGAACTCCAAGCACTAATGGGGCTTCTAAAGCAAGATTCCTTATAATAGGTTGGCCCCTTGATACTGGCTGCGCCTTAATGGTTATAGTAGGGGCATTAACGACAATCTCATCCGTCTCTGACTCTATGAAAGTCTACATGAAAGCCTGAGGCATGCACATAGGAATGGTACAGTAGAACCCTTCTTAGCTAATAGTGTGTCCCGGTATAATTACTGAAGAGATTCATCGAAATTTTACCGTTTATATTTGCAATACTTACCACTGCACGCAAAATGACCTGTAAGGGTAAGTGTTGCAAATATAAACGGTAAAATTCCAATTAATTTTTTTAATAATTACACCGGGATTCACTATTAGCTAAGAGGGGTTCTACTATATTTAATACAGTTGTCCCTCTCTAACTCGATAGTGGGTCCCGGTATAAGTGTTGAAAATATTCATTGAAATTCAACCATTTACATTTGCAATACTTATCCCTGCACCCACAATGACCTGTAAGGTTAAGTGTTGCAAATATAAAATACCAAGTTACAATGAATATTTCCAACACTTATACCGGGACCCACTATCGAGTTAGAGAGGGATGACTGGTTTATCTGGAAAGCGCCTTACGTTTAACAATTTAGCACCTTATGTTTACCATTTTGGCACCTTACGTGTACTATTCCCGTGTAGAAGGTGTGGCCTGGGTCAGAGAGGAGCCCTAGTGTTATAATAGTCTTTGACTCTACATAGCACGAATAAACACGCCTACAAACAAAGACGTAGCATCGCTCATCTAACGTTATGCTCTAGAGCAATCGTAGTGCATATATTTGATGTATTTATATCTCATACAGGAATGTTGATTATTTCTCAATCGCTACGTGTAATGAATGATCAGCAAACTTTAAAAGAACGCAACATTTTGAATACAAGTTACGAAGATGAGATCACCCTGTTTCAGAACATGAATTCTTAGTGCATGTGGTGGTATGTAACGATCGAAATTCAGAGTCCAAGCTCGAGCAGAGAATACTCTAGCTCTAATAAATTTATTTTTACATGAATTTCAAGTTATTTGAACATGTAATTTTTGTCGTCGATGCATTTTTGTTAAAAGCAACAAATTTAACCTTCGAATTAGATAGTTATCGGGCTGATAAAGGCACAAAGTATAAAAAATATTTATGTATGCAATGTAATGAGGACCACTGGCGCAATACTAGTGCATTCGACTCCAGATCGAAAAGTTATCCATTCAAATCAATTGTGGCTGATATATTACAACACGAGCCTCTTGCCAAGGGTCGCTTAGCTCAGTTGGTTAGAGCGTGGTGATAATAACGCCAAGGCCGCGAGTTCGACCTTCGTAGTGACCAAGTTTTTCCTTGTGAGAGATTTTGCAGTTACACCGGCCTACCCATACAATTTACAGTATATCGATCCTTAAGGTTGTTAGTGGCTGAGGTTAGTTTCATATGTTAAGATAAGTGACTGCAAAGTATGGACACACAGAACCAACATCAGCAACTAACAATCTTTAGGGCTGAGACACTGTACAATCGCCTCTACTTGTAGTGATGTGGAGTAAGATTTAAACAGGGGCTTTTATTAGCCAATCTAATTAAATTCTTAAAGGAGGGCTATATTTAAGACTTACGCACATAGTTACAACGAGAGGCAGGGGACGAAAACATCGTTTTTACCTGTACGTGGTGTCCCCTACAAACCTGGAGTTTATCTTCAGAGCCAACAGAAACACGCATTACTTGGTCACGGAGGAAAAGTCATCCAAACGAGTTTCCGGGGCGTACCCAGCTCCCGTTATGGTGGTGATGGATCAGACTAAGTTGGCCCTTTTTACCAAGATGAATTCTCACTGTTTACAGATATTCTGGCATTATACTGTCTCCCGAGGAAAGAGCACCGCTACCTGAGCGCTGGTGGTGTCGGTATAAGGAGGATATCTGGACTATGGGATATTAGGGAGATACAGATGGGGATACGCACCTCGTGTGGCTCTGGTGTCTAGGCCTCGCCTGGCTGGAGTTGCAGGATTTTTGAGACTTTTTCCCGCGTACCGGTTTCCATGACTGCTCTTTTTCAATTTTTTTTGAGCAGAAGGTTCCTTAGAAAAGGCGGTTGAATTCTACGGGTAATTACTGAGCTAAATGGCTACCTGTTATGGGTCAATGTATTAATGATCTTAGGTTCGAGGTAAAAGGGGATAGGAGCACTGTAAAAGGTGTGGCCTGGGTCAGAGAGGAGCCCTAGTGTTATAATAGTCTTGGACTCCACATAGCACGAATAAACAAAACTACTACAGAAGTGGTGTTTATTCATGCTATGTGGAGTCCAAGACTATTATAACACTAGGGCTGCTCTCTGACCCAGGCCACACCTTTTACAGTGCTCCTATCCCCTTTTACCTCGAACCTAAGATCATTAATACATTGACCCATAACAGGTAGCCATTTAGCTCAGTAATTACCCGTAGAATTCAACCGCCTTTTCTAAGGAACCTTCTGCTCAAAAAAAATTGAAAAAGAGCAGTCATGGAAACCGGTACGCGGGAAAAAGTCTCAAAAATCCTGCAACTCCAGCCAGGCGAGGCCTAGACACCAGAGCCACACGAGGTGCGTATCCCCATCTGTATCTCCCTAATATCCCATAGTCCAGATATCCTCCTTATACCGACACCACCAGCGCTCAGGTAGCGGTGCTCTTTCCTCGGGAGACAGTATAATGCCAGAATATCTGTAAACAGTGAGAATTCATCTTGGTAAAAAGGGCCAACTTAGTCTGATCCATCACCACCATAACGGGAGCTGGGTACGCCCCGGAAACTCGTTTGGATGACTTTTCCTCCGTGACCAAGTAATGCGTGTTTCTGTTGGCTCTGAAGATAAACTCCAGGTTCGTAGGGGACACCACGTACAGGTAGAAACGCCGTCTTCGTCCCCCCAATAAACACCACTACATATAAACAACGAGAGGCGACTGTGTTTAAACACCTCTAGCCCACCTCTAACAACACACATTTATCTGCTACTCGTGATACAACCCCCCCTTTGAGATAAACTCCCTCCCCCTCGAATTTTTATTGCAACGGTTTTTTGATGCTGAATCCGTCAAGCGGTGAACGCAAACTATATTACTAATTAAACAGAGCTTGATATCCGCCTCGTTACAGCAGCAAACGTAATCACGTTCAGTAAAATTATGAGCAAGTTATAATAAACAAACGCGTACAACGACCTTAGCAGGGCACAGAGCAGCATAGAAATGCAGATAAGGAGCGAGCATATTGGGCTCAACTCTTATCTGCACAGAAGAAAAGTACCCGGAGTTGACAGCCCGAAATGTCAATGTGGATATCCGTCCCAAAACGTCAGACATATGATCATGACGTGTCCGCAATGGGCAAAAGGACGAGGGGAAATCCTGCGAAAGTCAAAAGATAGACCCTAGGAAGCCATGATCAACAGCCCGGCAGACGTGGCTAGGATCACATAGTGGATACTTAATGAAGGTTGGTTGGAACAGTTACGACTTGTTGTCGAGTTGAAGCCGTAATGAAAGAAATGATGACTAGAGCAGGCAAGGGATAAGACGATATCCACACTCGACGCACAGTGAAACGCACTTTTCGAAGGAACAAATTGTAAACAAAAAGATAACAAATTGTAGTTCTGGGGGGTTTTTACCGTGAGGTTTCCTCCTTTGCAAATATACATAAGTTATTGCACCTGCATGGGCCCTAGGGTACCTGAACGGGATAATTGAAATCAAATTCAAAATTCAAAATCGCGTACAACGAAAGTGGCAGAGCATTTCTAGTTACTTTCAACTCTTAAAACACTTGACGTAACTTACAGGCTGATTGCAAGATGAATCAAGAAATAAAAAAATAAAAAAATAAAAAACTCAGAAAACACATATACTTCAGGCCATTTACTTACTCCACAGTCTCTCAATTTCAAAGGTTTTACCTAATAATCCTTCATTACCAATTCATTTTCTAAATGTTTCCATGTACATTGTTATCAATTTGAGCGTACTTGACGTCCAGCTCCAAAACTAACAATGGCAGATTTACTGCGTCGGAAAGGAATCTACCCGGATCTTACGTTTCTATTAAAAATTTGTATGAGGCGGTCCAAAATCACGTTAGGTCCGCTGGATATGCCATTACCGCCAGCAACTCAGAATAGAGAAAAGGGCTAAGAAAGAAACTCTCAGCCTGTTAGAAAAGTATAATGTTTCAGGGCGAAATGGACGAGACATGCAGGAAACGATGTAGATTAATGCAAAATACCAACTGTCTTTTCACATCTAAAGCCAGAGGGGAGCCCTAGTCTTGTGATAGTCTTATACTCAAGATAGCACGAATAAACACAACTCTACACATATTAGGGCGCATGATAGGTAGCTGGTCGAGCCTGTCTCAACACAAGACCATGCCAAAAGTTTTAAGATATTATACAGCTTATGTCGATCTCGGATACTTTGAATCAAGAAATCAAGGATGTAGGGCAATTGGCCGTACTCGTAGTTAATGGCCTGGTAATTAGGGGCATTCCTCAAATTAAATTGAAACGATACTACGGAGCGAAATTGTTTTGTGTAATTCCATCGGACTTTGATCATGAAATGGTTTTATTTGATACTGAATACCCGAAAAGTTCATATGTGTAGTAGATTTACCAAGTTGACAGAGTATATGAATTAATTTCATCCTAATGACAACCAGTCCGTACATTGTCCATAAACCATAAAGTAATTTTTTTTGAATCAATTTTGCGTCTGCAGCTTAAGGCAATGAAGCGAATAATTTCGGAAGATATGTATGTGACGCAGAGTGACTCAGCTTGACGTTTGGAACACTCATACTCAGATTTCATTTGCAGGTACCATTACGAGAATAACGTCTTACGACGTGTACCCTCTTCCGTGAATACCAAACACAGGGAAAGCGAGAAAAGCCCATGGTTACCTGAGCATGCTTTCATCATCCCACGAATATATTATCACCACGAGAAAAGTGGTGTGAGTGTCTTGCTGGATTCGAACCAGCTTACTCCTGTCTCAAGTGGGGCATGTGTCCAAGCTACCCAGACTCTACTTGGGAAAACGGCCTGGATAGTGTACCACTGCACCATCCGACCCTCCATAAAGTAATAAGTAAGCTATAAAATTTCGAGGTATGTTTCAACAAAGATTTACAAAAGTAATTAAGCATACATGTACCTATACGTGCATATAGGGAATCGGTATTTGTACCTCACCTTTTCGGTATTTGTACCTCACCCCTAGCTGTAGCCAATCAGAAGGGCAGATTACAACCAATCAAAAGAGATAGGAAAATCGCAAAATCCAAAAAAGCATGGACTGTAGAATGACACCCATGAAAATCGTCAAAAACTGTTCTTTGAAAAACTTGAAAAATTGAACTATTACTCATTTAAAGGTCTACGTAATTGAGGGCCACACGTATGAAGCCATCATCGTAGTAGATCTTCTATCCGGAAAAACCCCTCATAACAAATCATTACACTACAAGCGCAGCAGCAACAGACCAATATGCCTATCCCAGCACCCACCAATGCGCGTTACAATTCGCTTGACGAAGCCACAGAAGCAGCAAAAGGCTTTGCTTTGGCAAATGGCTATGCTCTGAAGACTCAACGTACTCGGACAATTGGAAACAAGGCAGGAAGTGAAATCAAGAACAGAGTTTTTGACGATTTTCATGGGTGTCATTCTACAGTCCATGCTTTTTTGGATTTTGCGATTTTCCTATCTCTTTTGATTGGTTGTAATCTGCCCTTCTGATTGGCTACAGCTAGGGGTGAGGTACAAATACCGAAAAGGTGAGATACAAATACCGATTCCCGTGCATATAGTATTTATTTACAGTTTTTAACCAGACAGTTTTTTCGTAAATGCTATGGGGCTAATCATATTTCCAGGCAGAATAGGGTTTTCCAGGGGGTTTGTATCACGACTCAACTACAGTAAAACTTCTTTAACACGATAGTGGGTCCCGGCATAAGTGTTGAAAATATTCATTGTAACTTGCACTTTTATATTTGCAACACTTACCCTTACAAGTCATTTTGCGTGCAGTGGTAAGTATTGCAAATATAAACGGTAAAATTTCGATGAATCTCTTCAGTAATTATACCGGGACACACTATCGTGTTAGAGAAGTTTTACTGTATCTTTGCCTGCACGGCTAGAGAGGTGGGTCGAATGGTGCAGTGGTACACCGCCTAGGCCGCTCTCCCAAGTAAATCCTGGATAGCTCGGACACATGCTCCACATGAGATAGGAGATTGCTAGTTCAATTTGTGGGTTGGAACCCTTTTTGGAACTCGGGCCCTGGCCCTTGTATGCTACTGCTATGAAGGGGTTGATAAATTTGGATAGATATACAGTAGAGCCCCTCTTAGCTAATAGTGGGTCCCGGTATAATTGCTGAAGAGATTCATAGAAATTTTACCGCTTACATTTGCAATACTTACCCCTGCGTGCAAAATGACCTGTAAGAGTAAGTGTTGCAAATATAAAAGTCCAAATTACAATGAATATTTTCAACTTTTATACCGGGACCCACTATTAGCTAAGAGGGGTTCTACTGTATTGATAATTCCAGAATGGACCACACTGGCCACTAAGCTTCACAACAAGACACTCAATGTCTCCCTCTCAATAACAAAACCACACTCCTTCTTCTTACTCCTACCTCCCTCCTCTTTTCCTCCTCCTTCCCAGTCCCTATGAAACTACTAATACATAGTCCCAAACGCCAGTCCCGGCATGACCAGCCTCAGCGGTTTACACAACAGCGTGAAACCGTCATAATGCCTGAGCCCGTTTCCATCGTGATACAGTGCTGGTAACTTCCAGCGTTCCATTCAGAACTATCCGATCTTAAAGAGACTAATTTGAGACAGGTACTTTTCTGGGGTAATGAGTGAACGCCGATCTAATGCAAATGTAGGGATGGATCCCAGAGATTTATGCAGGCTCTTATGTAGTGAACAGGGCTCAGGCTGGACGTAGGCTAGTTCAAATTTTGATAGCATACTCCCTCCCCCTCCCCCTCCCTTGCAATTATTTATTTCGTGCACACATCTACACTGGCTAAGAGCCCTATCAAAATATACAAGAGTCCACAACGTTCAGGATATCGTGTGCGATTAAATTCGCACCATTCACTCTCGAATAATTAATCTGCCTTATCAATCTATCGCTCAGGTGAATTTTACTGATAAATCTCTCCCAAAAATCTTAAGTAACCTTTCTTACAGGATGGAAATATCCCAAGACTCTCTGACACCAACGACCGGCCGACGTTGGCACCGTCTCTAGAGATAACAGATTAAGAGTGTGTCACATAGGCAAAATAATAGACTATTTAAACTAAGGATACATAGATTTTGACACTGTGCAATGCCGGTCATTCGAAGGAATTTATCATGTCAACTCAAAATGTCAGTAAAGGACAATTCTACAGAACAGTTTTCCCCGGCCGTGTTTCACCCCTGAGATCCTCTGGACAGTCTCATGCACTCTCTTCCGAACAAGTGGACGAACTAGTAGCATATATCTGTCAATCTCGGGAAATTCAGCTCGTATACTTATGCATGACAACGCGCCTGTTCACACTGCGGCAACCACTAAAGACTATCTCAGGCTGCAGGGAATCCAACCTCTCGCCTGGTCACCTTACTCTCCAGACTTGAACCCGATCGAGTCTGTGTGGAGCGTGATCAAAGATCATGTATATACCACATATGGAGATTCAGACAGAGGAAGGCGGCAACACGCCAATGAGGTACGCCCACTTGTGCAGGAAGCATGGAATGAGTGCACCCAACCTGAACGTCTCTTGGATATTATAAGGGGAATGCGAGGGAGGTGTGAAGCTGTCATTACTGCTCAGGGTGGGCACACGCGGTATTAACTGTAGAGTTGAGATGGTACTTAGTACGCCAATTCTTGATAAAGCTGAATATAAATTATTAAAAATACACCTTAGGTGCATGATAACAACGTCTCGTTATTTATTTTAGTGTGAATTTGAAAGAAACCTCTAACCAAAATTCCAGAATAGAGTTTTGAGCGTTGCCTATTTTCAACACGGTAAAGAGAGATCGTCTAGCGACTTAACCATATCTGTTTAATGATCGACTAAATCGACAGGGTTAGTGACAGGGTCTTTCAATACTTACCCCTCATTGGTTGTATGTGTTACGGGCTAGGCCCGATAATTTATGGCTGGGCTAGCTTGTTGGCCCATCCGCGTCACGTAATGCTTTACTTATAAATGTGGGGGCTTAACTCAAGGTGGGATCACTGAGGGGGACACATTGGGAGACAGAGATGCTCACAGATCACTGCGGATAGTCGAGTCATCTTGTATTCATTTGGGCGTTTAACTATTAGAGTCCCTACTTATTTGTGATATTCATGGAAAAATGTGAACTATAATTTTTGTAATGCTTTCGTGTGATAACTAACTGCCCTAACCTTAACGATATGGAAAAAAAGAGGTACAAATCGTCATGCTACACATACGTTCCCCGAGTTCCACCACGACGTAGATTCAGTTGAAATTTTAGATCTCAAAAGAGATACCTAGCAGTATGATGCGATTACGGCAATTTGAAGATTGGCTAATGGGCTAGATGACCTGGCGTTTATTAGAAGTGGCTAGGGCAAGGCAAAGTAGACACGAAGTATAATACTTTTCTTAGCATACCGTAGAATATTCATATGGTATGCAGAAAGGTCTTTGAAGCATGATGGAGTGAGAAAGTTTGAGATTCGTACTTCACGTGAGTGAAAAAACGGCAATTTACGTGCTCATGATATTCAAGCCGAATACGAAGCTGCGAGATAACGAAGTTTATTCGTGGTGTAAGAATCCTGGGGAGAATATAGTTTCCATTAAAAAGAGTTTGAGCCTTGGGATTAAGATGCTTCGCTTCATGATGGCTGGCTTGAACATGAGTGTTTGATGCTTTGATCAAAATTTGGTTGTCCTTGGTTGACGCACTTCTTTATTTTCTGAAAGCCCGACTCTTATACTCTCTATTCAAATTAAACGATGCTTCGTGTTGAATTGGATCTTTTGCAGGCTGCCCGAATAAAGCCATTATATTTCGTGAATAGAAGTGAGGGGTCTGGTTCACTTGCTGGCAGTAGACTTGCCAAGGCGTGCAGAGACATGTATGAGTCCCTACTGAGAGAACATGTTCCAGAGTGCAATGACAAACCCTCTCCAGCGCATGCTCATCACTTAACGATGTCTATCCTTACTGGGCTGGCCTTCATCCCGACGTGGAAAGCCACCAACACGTTCAGCCTTCTTCATGATCTCCTGTCCCTTTTTACCACTCCGATCATCAGCCGACAAGCCCCACCATTCTCGATGAAACTTCTCCTGCTCCTTTCTGCGCGCTTCCTTGCGTTCGCGCTCGCGCTGGCGCTGGAGGCGTGTTGCAAACCACTCCTCGCGCGCCGCGTCTTGCTCCCTCTGCGTCGCATGCGCCAGCATGCAATTGTTCATACTGCGATTCGCCTCGCGACACATAAAGGGCGCTGAAAACGTTCGACCGAGCGCGCAGTCTGCGAATGCTATGAGCCCTGAAGTTGAGTCATCCAATCGAGTGTCGCGGCGGTGGAGGACAAACCCTTGATTTCTGCGGCGCAGTATCCGCGGACCCGCGCGTAGTAGAGTTCTCGCACCTGTGTTTCTTGCGCTGACGATAAGGGAAGAGGATTGCGCGACGGCATCGGTAGCCGTGGCACCTCGTCATCATCGATGGGTACTTGCGTTGTCATGTTAGGGGTTCGAGGCTGTACAGCGTTGCTTCCGGTCGTCCAGGGCTCACACGTAGCGTGATTATGAATCATTGAAATTATAGCTTTGACCAATCGTCATCGAGCGCCTGACGCAAATCAATTTTTAGCGAGGTTGGCCTAAAGCCGGACAACAATAGAATCCCTCTTAGCTAATAGTGGGTCCCGGTATAAATGTTGAAAAGATTCATTGTAACTTGGACTTTTATATTTGCAACACTTGTCCTTACAGGTCATTTTGCGTGGAGGGGTAGGTATTGTAAATATAAACGTTAAAATTTCTATGAATCTCTTCAGTAATTATACCGCGACCCACTATTAGCTAAGAGGGGTTCTATGGGGGTCAAGGTTAAGTGAAGTCGCCTGTCATTTACAGGGGTTTTTTTTGCCGATAATTACCCAAACATAGTAATCTATCGTGATGATTACGATTAAGCGAGGCTGAATATGGTAAAGCTTCAAACTTTGTTCAAAAATAAGGTGAGAGAAATTCAGGTAGAAAATGTCCTGCGAAGACGTAAAAGGTAGTGAATTGATGTGATAAGACTAGGATGATGGTCTATTATTATTATTATTATTATTTTACGTCAGCGGGGCACGTGTTAAGCACGGCCCCTACAATTCCCTACTGGGATACAGGACGCCGGGGGGTAAACCTCGGGCTTCATAAGTAAACTGAATTTACAAGACTAGGGCGCGTTAACATAGCTGCCACTAGTGAAATATAATAAGTAATAGAATATCAAGCGGATAGTTAAAGATGCATGAGTTCGGAAAACCGAGCTCAGAGGCTAACTCAGGTACCTTATGTTGAAGGGCAAATCTCTGAGAAGAAACGAGACTCTTGGAGCCATTTGTTAAGAACAAGGCCACCTTTGTAGGTACCTAGGAGAAAGTTTATGACTTCAGCCGGTGGGCCAGGAGGACGCCGAGCACGACGCTTAGCTATACGGCAGAAAAAAAAGTGAAGGGGAGCTTTCCGATGTCCGCACTGACAAAGTATATTCGCTTCAGAATGTCGGAAACGTTCGTGGTAATCCGCAAAGTCACCGTGTCCAGACCGGCAGGCTAAAATGCGGCCTAGAGTAGCCCGCGGAAGATCCAATTCCTTCGGTCTGAGCGGTGCGGTGGTTATAGATAGCTGCTGATAGAGTCCTATGCTAGGGGATAAAAGGTTCCATAGATTCTCCATCGCCCGGGAGGTGGATGCCTTGATGCGGTGTCTGATGCCAGCGGTAGTGAAGCGAGGGCTGCCTGAAAAAGGAAGGTGAGCGCCCAGTTTGGCTGCTTCGTCAGCAGCTTCATTCCCCGCAATGGAGGCATGGCCAGGAACCCAGCGTATCTTAACTTCACCTATCCCAGCATGCGCGAGTCGGTAACGCGACTGCCAAGAAGAGTTTAAACCGATGAATTCGTCGAAAACAGCCTGCGAAGATCCTGAAAAAGGCGAAAGAAGATGGATGGCGACTTCGAGGTTATCCAGGCAAATCCAGAGATTTGTCGCGAACTTGGTTGTTGAGAGTCTAAGGGCTGCTTTTGCACCTTCTAGGGCTCCTCTAGCTTCGGCGTCAAAGACCTCTGCCCCTACGCCTAGGGCTAAAGATTGCTGTAAGACTTGTATGCCACCCTGGTATGCCACGAAGCCAGCACCAGCAGCTCCATTTTGTTGCTTCGATCCGTCGGAATAGACTATGATGTCCTGGGTTGGGATTGTCTGGAGAAAAGAGAGAAAGCTTTGTTTCGCAACCTCTTTAGAAGAGCCGCTTGGTCCCCCGATTCGATTTATGGCTGCATCTCGTGCCTCATATAGGGACCAGGGGGGGTGGGCAATTGGATTTATCTGTTCGCACACTGGTAGATCTAGAACTCGTCGGGCAAACCGGGACGTTGGACGCTGCTGAGAAATGATGCGATTGGCTCGGCGGAGTAGTGGATGTGAAGGGTCGAGTTGGCGGAGGCGCGCAGTGGCGGAGGCTGCTCGCCTTTCGAGAGCAATTTCGGATGCGAGAAGGCCAGATTCGCGCAGTAGTACTGCGGTTGGGGTGGTGCGGTACACCGGAAGAATTGCTCGGGCACAGGCGAAGACAACTTTGTCTAGCCGCTGCAGGATGGTTTCTACGCGGTTTGAGATCCGAGAACGAGCACCTTGGCGGGATCTTCCAGGCCACCAAGTCTCGGAAGCATAATACGCGATTGGGAGTACGCAGGCTAGAGCTGAGGTCCTAACAAGATGCGGCGGGACTCCGCGAACTGTGTTCCCCAAAGAAGAGAGTGCATGGCTGACCTTGAGGGCCTTGTCAGTTAGGGCACGCACATGCCACTTGAAAGAAAGTTTTTTGTCGAATAGGACACCCAGCCATCGAGTATAGGGTAGCCTTTGGTTTTCAACAATCGTAATTGGGCCAGACACGACTACGGGGGTGTGCAAAGAATCCTGGTCTGCTCTGCGGCGGGAAAAGTGAATAAGTTCCGTTTTGCCATGGTCGAATGTTATACCCTCTTGTCTACCCCATTCGAGAATCTCCTCAAGATCTTGAGATAATAGTTCTGCGTTCGTGAGCAAGGAGGGTGAGGTCCGAAGGATTGCAACGTCGTCCGCGTACCCAAATTTTGTTTCCGAAGAGCCCATGGTGAATAAGGGAGCTAAGTAAAGCATAAACAGGATAGGAGAAGCTGGAGAGCCCTGTGGGAGACCGCAGAAGACTTCCAAACTTGGGCCGGTCGACCCATCGAGTCGAATCTTAACAGTGCGACCTGTGGAAAAGGAGATTACCCAGCGAACCAGGTGATCAGGCCAGCCTTGCTCTCTCAAACGTCTTGCAAGCCGGCCAGGAAGGACACCATCAAAAGCACCTCTTACATCCAGAGTTAGGAGGGAGGCAGTTCGTTTACTGTTGAGGGTAGACTCGACATCATGAACAAGGCAGGTGGTCAAATCGGTTGCGGAGCGTAGAGGAAGCGCCCCAAACTGTTGTGATGCGAAAACTCTGGCGTCAATGGCGATCCAGGCAAGTCGACGTGCGATGAGCCGTTCGAAACTTTTACCCAAGACCGAGAGCAATGCAATGGGGCGATAGGAGCGTGGGTTTGTTTTGTCTGGCTTGTTTGGCTTATTAACAATGACTAAGATTGCTGATTTGAAGCAAGCTGGATGATGACCAGCTGCTAGGCAGCCGCGGAAGAGCCGGGTAACTTTGCTTTTTATGAGGTGCCAGCCTTTTTTTAAAATGGCCGTAGGATTTTCGTCTTCGCCTGCCGCAGTATTTCTAGCGCTAAATACTGCATCTCTGACTTCCAGGTCGGTGAGGTCAGGAAAAGGTAATGTCTTAAGGCCTACAGTTGGGGAATCTGACGGTATGTCACCTACTTCAGAATTAGTTTGCAAAAGGTTCCTAGCTAGAACGTCCCGCTTTTCATCGATGGTAATGGCCGGTTTAGCTTGCGGATTCAGAGGGTCTTTCAAGGGAGGGGTACGAAAAGATCCGATTGATCTATGCCACTTAGTTATACCAAAAATATCCTTGCTAGTTGCTGCGTGTTCTAGCTTCGCCTGATAGAAACGACGTTTGACACGGCGCGTTACGGTCCGTAGTGCTTTCTTCGCCGCCAATATGTCAGCTTGGATCACCGGGGTTCTTCGAGAATTGCGATACGCTTGTGCAGCTTCTCTACATTCGTCATTCCACCAAGGTTGGCCCGTCCCCCTACCGAGAGCTCGCCTAGCTGAGCCACGGTATGCGTCCCCAATTGCGGTGCAGAGATCCCACGCGGCAGCGTCGAGTAGTTCAGCTGATGGGGCTTGCGGGATGTTAGAAATCCCTGAAATTGCTGTTTCGAGTAGTGTGAGGAAAAGCTTCTCATCCAGTGTATCAAGCTTAACCCGAGCTAAATGTTCTTGGAAGCGACTATCCCATGGAATCACTGACGCGATAGGGAGATGGTCCGAAGTAGCGTCCGCCTCCTGAAAAATAGAAGATTCTGCACCATCGAGGACTAGATTGTTGGAAATAAAAGTCAGATCAAGCACATTTCCACGTAGGTGAGTTGGAGTGTCGGGTTGTGTGGTTAGAGCGAGATTGTGGTTTGCTGACCATTCCAAAAGTCCTTCCGACATCGGGCTGGTGGTGTTTTTTGACGGTTGCCAGCTAGGATGTTTCAGGTTGAAATCGCCAGCAACGAACAGTCTCTCGCGGGAGCTGCGCAGAGAAAGACCAAGAAGGGCTTTAACAGCTTCGCCTTCATCGCGTGAGCCCACTGGTGCATTGTAAACATTTAGGATGGAAATTTTCTTCCCTGATGGGGCTACCACTTCAAGAAGGAGGAGATCCCTGATAGCAGGGCACGAAGGCTCTAATGGGTATAACTGATGACCTTGCAAACCAGCACCCTTCCGGAGATAAGTCAAAACTCTAGGACGGGAGGTCCAGTCGTCAGTTGGAGAAAAACATTCGTAAGTGGAAATTCTTTTGGTGATGCGCCTCTGTCTATCGCTGAAAATATACGGTTCTTGTACGAGTATAACATCAAATTTTTGGTCGCTCGCAAAAGTGAGGGCGAGCTCGTGGGATGTTGCGCCCTTGCCAACATTTATCTGTAAAATGCGGAGAGGTCTCGTGATTCTATGCCGTCTATAGGTCATCGGAGGAATCAAGAGCGGAGTACGGATTCTCTGTGGCAACAGAGAATTGCGGAGTAGAGGGGATCCTAACGAGTTGATTCGAGCTAGCCGGTTCGAACTGCGGTGGGCCATTGAATTGAGGTACCTGATTAGTTGGCACAGATGGGGAAGGCAGATTGCTGTCAGTCATTTCCAAATCTTCAGGGGTTATTTGTGAGGAGCGACGAGAGCAGCCGACAGTGGTACAAAGGCTCATTCTTGCGGCAGCAGATGTCTTGCGAATTTGTGATATTTGCTCCTTTGTGAGCCTGCTACCATTCCGGCGTGGGCGAAGGGGGCATTCAGGGGCATCTGCTGGGTGTGGTCCATGACAATGTATGCAACGTGCAGGGCAAGGATGAGGGTGAGGAGCACACGCTTGGTGGTTTTCCACAGGATGCTCGGTTGAGCCGCATAGCCGGCAACGCGCAGCTCGAGAGCAGATGCGTTCGTTGTGCCACTGGAAGCAACGGCCGCATTGAATTATTGACGTCTTTTTTGCGAGGCGGCGTGAGATGACTTCTACGCCGAATAATTGAAATTTACTGGGAAGAACAGTGTCGAGTGGGAAACGAGTGATGAATCTCGCTGTGTGGGAGTGTGCTGCCTCCAGGCTTGTTTTAGTTTCGAAGGCTGCGACTGGGGTAACTCCTCTCTCTTCCTTGAGTTCATTGCATAGAAGTTCGCTAGTAATCGGGTACTTTGTGAGTTCGTAGTTTTCGTCCAAAGCTGTGAAAGATCGCGGGACAAAAGAGATTAGGTACGTGACCAAATTTTGTGCTTTTTCGATGCCGATCGCCCCCTTAAGCTTCCCTTCCATGATGCCATCTGAGAAGAGTGCCTCGAGTCTGGGCCCGGCAGCTTCGGAGGAAGGGCGGAAGGCAAGGCCAGAGGGGACGTGTTGAACCTCTTTGAGTAAGGCTCCATTCTCTCCAAGGAATTTGCGATAGTGTATGAGTAGTGGGTACGGTGAGAGTAGCCTTTCTGTGGCATCTTGTTCTAGACGAAGGAAAAGTCTTTCATCAGCGGGGGGGGGAAGGAATCGGTTTAGGAGCACGTTTAGCTTGTGCTGATTTACGAGGTGCAGCTTTTGCTTTTACTGAAGCCGCAGCGACTGCATACGAGTTAGGGCGCGTAACTGGAGGAATAGTAGGAGTTGGGATAGTTTGTCGCGCAGTAGGAGTATTTTGTTGGGTGCTTTGCGTAGGTGGACGTCTGTTTTGGCCATTAACAGTAGATCCCCGAACGTGACTCTCGAAGAAGCTTTGAGCGACTGCGTGTAGACGGGAGAGGAATTCTTCGTAGATACCTCTCAGATGAGGGGGAAGAACGGGAGAATTGGCCCCACGAGCAGCTTCATCGATGGCAGAGGCCACTCCACCAAACATGAGTGTCGCTTCGTTGGTACGAGTTGTGGCGGCGGTTGTCGTGAGAAGGAGGGTCTCGGTCAAAGACCGCGGGCCACCCGGAGGAGGGTGATGAGAAGGATATAGATCGGGCATTTGAAATTCAATATATCGATAAAATATGAATGATCTTAACGGCGTCGTGTTATAGAGGATGTGAGTGCTGGGGATGATGGTCTAGTTACAACTACGTGTCCTAAGACACGACTTTTTAAGCCTACAAGCACGTGATAGATAAGCGACCTCTTCTCAGGTCGACAAAAGTGAAGTCGCCTGACTCTCCCCACTTTGTTTCGCACTAAGCCTAAAAATTCGAGTTCATACGTCATATTAAAACTTGCAATTCAGGTTTACTGTTGATACAGATTTTTTAGTCTAATATGAAATAGGACCCCCGTTTGCATTCCATACTTCCTCGCATCTTCTAGCCATACTCCCAATCGGTTGTGTGAGCTTTTCCTCTGTTGTACTATAGCACCATGCCTTTGGCACAATGGGTCGAATCTCCGCCCTGTTCCACTGTCTCGTCCGCTCAGACTCCGGGTATGGTTCTTGTATGTAGTATTTAATCATACTCCATACATTCTCGATCGGATTTAAGTCAGGAGAGTTAGCAGGCCAGGGCATAAATTCAACTCCATTAACATCGAGAAACTCCCTAGCCGGACGTCCCTTATGAACAGAGGCGTTGTCGTGCATAAAGGTGAAATCATGGCCCGTCTCTTCTCTCTTTTCTCTCATCCAATTGTCTATCCTTGGGAGGATATATTCACTATATCCTTCAGAGGTCATACTTCCCCACTCCCGCCCCCAAAAGACATAAGGACCACGTTCAATTCCCGCGAAGCTTCCCCGGAACATCCAAGAGTTGTTCTTCTTGTAACGATTGATAACACAAGTGTCATCAAAGTCTTAGTCCCTCTTTTGACGATGATAGAATCCGAGATATTTTTGAAAATGATTAAGATTAGACTAACCTTTCTGGTAACGTATCCAGACATTGTTCGGCTATCGTTTATCCATGTCTCGTCACTCCAAAGAACTCGTGACCACTCTTGACGCCAATTCAGATGCTGTTCGCTCCACCATATTCAGACCGCACGATGATTTTCAGAAAGCGGGGGAGAGCTTCGTGAAATTCGCCGCTCATGACCTCGTTTTCTGAGCGCATTCCGAATAGCGTATTCTCCGGCGCTCCAACGACGAAAGTGGAGAGCCAGATCAAGAAACGACATTTGCCTAGTTTCCCGCGAAGAACAAACAAGTGCTTCCAGCTCATCAACTTGGGCTGAGGCTAAGAACTGTGGACGTCCTGTCCGAGGTTGGGGAGAGGCACGATCAGATCTGACCGTATTCCGAACTTAAAGGATGGTGACTTCAAGTTGATCTGCTATTTCTCTATTAGAGAGTCCGGCTCTGTGGAGTGTGAGTTTCTAAATGTAGTTAGTTTATGGGGAAAGTTTTCTTATAGCAGAATTGCAGTACTCACCTGCACTCTTTAATCTCGAGTAAGATGGGGCGCACGTCTGCTGACAGGTGGAGTAATATGAGTATTCATTCTGCTAAGATTTTTGTTAGCAATGAGGTACATTTATCTGTTTGATTGGAAATTAAAATTTTGTATTGAAGGAATAAAACTTATTGTATTTTCAATCGTGCTAGAGATTTTGTAAATTTTGTGTAATTAAGGAAAATATTGTTCCAGATGTTTCGTGAAAACTGTGGCCAGTGTAGGTGGACGAAACCGAGTCTGGTATCAACGAGTGGCAAAACATGCTTTGAAAGAAATGAAACTTGGCACAGAAAATAATGTAATAGTACTGGGATGCCCTGTTTTAGGGACTTCACCGTGCCTTCACCGCCTCTTGTCTAAGGCTGACAACACCCCTGGATGCCAAGCCCTGTCGATTAAGCGAAAACCTCATTTACCCTTGGCCCCCTGTACTGTATTCTTTTAATCCATTTTCGCGTGTGCGGCCACTAGACTATGAAACGGATGGCACCGGAACGGCATATGGAGCGATAACTCAAATTGATGAGGGGCACCCAAGCCCGAATACCATTTGAAGACATAACTCGAAGTCAGGCGTCTTACAGCCCTTTCAATTCTCAACCATTTGTATCTGTCGCAGGAACGCAATTCAGCCACCCACAACTATCCAGCGTGTTTTCGTCATCGTCACGTACATGACCAGGCGATAAATGTAGACAGGGCCTTACTGGATTCGAATCGGCTTTTCCCTGTCTCAAGTAGGGCATGTGCCTCGGCTACCCAAGCTCTACCTGTGAGTCGTGATACAACCCCCCCCTTTGAGATACACCCCCTCCCCTTTGAAATTTTGTTGCAACAGTTTTTTGATGCTGAATCCGTCGAACGGTGAACTCGAATTGTATTGCTAATTAAACATAGTTTGATATCCGCGTCGCTACAGCAGCAGACGTAATCATGTCCAGTAAACTTATGTGCAAATTGTAATCAACAATCGCTTACAACGAAACTGGCAGAGCATTTCTAGCTACTTTCAACTCTTAAAACACTTGACGTAACTTACAGGCTGATTGCAAGATGAATCAAGAAATAAAAAAATAAAAAACTCAGAAAACACATATACTTCAGGCCATTTACTTACTCCACAGTCTCTCAATTTCAAAGGTTTTACCTAATAATCCTTCATTACCAATTCATTTTCTAAATTTTTCCATGTACGTTGTTATCAATTTGAGCGTACTCGACGTCCAGCTCCAAAACTAACAACGGCAGATTTACTTCGTCGAAAAGGAATCTACCCGGATCTTACGTTTCTATTAAAAATTTGTATGAGGCGGTCCAAAATCACGTTAGGTCCGCTGGATATGCCATTATCGCCAGCAACTCAGAATAGAGAAAAGGGCTAAGAAAGAAACTCTCAGCCTGTTAGAAAAGTATAATGTTTCAGGGCGAAATGGACGAGACATGCAGGAAACGATGTAGATTAATGCAAAATACCAACTGTCTTTTCACATCTAAGGCCAGAGGGGAGCCCTAGTCTTGTGATAGTCTTATACTCAAGATAGCACGAATAAACACAACTCTACACATATTAGGGCGCATGATAGGTAGCTGGTCGAGCCTGTCTCAACACAAGACCATGCCAAAAATTTTAAGATATTATACAGCTTATGTCGATCTCGGATACTTTGAATCAAGAAATCAAGGATGCAGGGCAACTGGCCGTACTCGTAGTTAATGGCCTGGTAATTAGGGGCATTCCTCAAATTAAATTGAAACGATACTACGGAGCGAAATTGTTTTGTGTAATTCCATCGGACTTTGATCATGAAATGGTTTTATTTGATACTGAATACCCCAAAAGTTCATATGTGTAGTAAATTTACCAGGTTGAAAGAGTACCTGATGTAATTTTATCACAAATGAAATCTGGTCCGTACATTGCCAAAAACCCTGACGTAATAAATAGGCTGTAAAATTTTGAGATGTTTTTCAACAAAGATGTACAAAAGTAATTAAGCATACGTGTACTTGTACACGCGTTTAGTATCTTTTTACAGTCTATAATTAGACAGTTTATTTTTTGTAAATTTTGTGGGGCTAATCGACAAAACCATATTTCCAGGCAGAATAGGGTTTTCACAGGGGGGGGGTTTGTATTACGACTCCTATTTATGGGTCGGCCCGGACAGTGTACCACTGCACCATTCGATCTTTCGGAGAGCTTTATAGCGGAAGAAGATAATTCTATTCGACGTCTAGGCTCCGAACATGTGCCTCCTGCACATGCCCGTCCATCCCCTTTGGGACATAGGACGCTAGAGCCATCGCTCTAGGATTTGGGACTTTGCTAAGTCTAAAAATACATCGCTGTACCGCGTTATCTGAAACTGCGAACAGAAGAAATACATGAGCCATTACAGCATGTTTGATGAGACTTCCCCGTCCTCACAACTGGTGATCAATCAGTCACACTCGCCCGCTCCACCTTTCCGTCCAGGAGCCTCCGATCGTGTTAAAAAAAATAAATAAATAAATAAATAAAAGGAAAAATAAAAGGAAAAACAAAGTTGCCTCTCAACGAGGACAGATTTCCTCGAAGAACCGAGACTGGTCGAGCCATTTGTTAAAGGCTATCGCTCCTTTCGGCGTGCCAAGTAGACTTGGAATAAGTTGGTTGATGGGCCCTTCAGGGCGACCCCTGCGTCGACGAAGAATCCGACAGAAGAGAAAGTGTGTAGGCGATTTAGAATAATCACATGAGCAATCGTTAGTAGCCTCCGAATGTTTGAAACGGGTGTGGTAGGTAGCATAGTCCCCGTGGCCGGTTCTGGCAGCTATGACTCGGCCTAAATGTCTGCGATTCATAGTGAGCTCTTTTGGGAAGAAAGGTGCGTCGTTTATCTCGAGTTTCTGGTATGAGGGGGGAGAATATTTTTGCCATCAGTCTTCTCTCTCTCTTTTTTTTTGGGCCTCCTGCTACTTTTCTAATAATGAAAAAGAAAACTCTAGCTTCTCAGGGCATGGCATCGATGCGCCTCTCTTAGCCTCCATATCGGCTAGCTCGTTTCCTTCAATGCCAGAATGTCCAGGGACCCATCGGACGTTAATATTGCCCTCCAGGGTATGGGGAAGCCGTGTTTGAACTTTCCAAGTTTTGGCCACTTCTAAAGCTTCGAGAAAAATTGGTTGGGCAGAGACTGTTGGGGTTTTTGTAAGAAGTTTAGTTGCTACTTCCACGTTGTCGATAAATATCCATATGTCATTTGAAAAGCGAGCTGAGGGGAGCGCAATAGCTGCGCGGATCCCTTGAAGAGCACCGAATTCTTCTGCATCAAAACAATCTCTTTGATGACCGAGCGGGAAGGCCTTAGAGCAAACTTTAATTCCAAATTGGTAAATGACAAAGCCGCTGCCTGTTTTACCATCTGGTAGTTTAGAACCGTCTGAGAATACTAAGATATCACTCCTGGGGAGTGTTTGCAAAAAATTGAAAAATTTGTCTGCTCTCGTGTGTCTTGGTCCAGAAGGGCCACAAATACGAATAAGAGAGTCCTGCTTGGACTCTATGACTTCCCATGGGGGATTGACAATTGGATTTATGTGTTCTGACGCTGGGATACCTCTATGTGAGCGCGCAAAACGGGATAGTGCAGGAGATGACGTAGAATTTTGTACACGTAGACGAAGAGGGTGACGGGGGTCGAGTCGACGAGTGCGTATAGCAGCTCTTCTTGATATGTTATTGAGGGCTAGCTCAGCGGGATTAAGGCCAGCCCCTCGAAAGAGAGCAGCGGAAGGAGTTGTGCGGTACACTGGGAGGATAGCCCTCGCGGCGGCTCTATGTACTTTTTCTATCATATTAAGATGAGATCCAACCCTGTTACTGACAACTTTTCCTAAATTTATTCGAGACTTGCCTGGCCACCAGGTCTCAGCACCGAAGTGTGCTATTGGTAAGATACAGGCGAAGGCTGCTTGCCCCGAGAGATGTGGTGGTGCCCCTCTAATTATATTTCCCAGGCAGCGAAGAGCGTGAGCGACACTAAGGGCCTTGGACGCTTGAATTTGGACGTGTCGTTTGAACGTGAGCTTTTTATCAAAATTTATCCCTAGCCATTTAAGATAGGGCTTTTGTAATGACTCTATGATGGTGAAATTGTTTGTTTCTACCAGTGGGCGCGAGTCCTTATCTTTGTGTTTCCGGGTGAAATGGAGAAGTTCGGATTTTGAGGGGTCGAAGGTCACCCCTTCCGAAGAGCCCTATGCAAGCGCTTGATTTATTGCGTTTTCTAGTTTAGTAGCATTTTCCTATAAGGAAGGCGATACTTCCAGCACTGCGACATCATCGGCGTATCCAAAGGCTTTCTTGAGTCCATCAAGCTTAAATAGAGGAGCAATATATAGCATAAAAAGAATAGGGGAGACTGGCGAACCCTGGGGGAGTCCGCAGTCAGTCACGATGGGTTTACCAATTTGTCCGTCTAGTCTTATACAGACTTCGCGGTTGCTCACGAATGAAGTAATCCAGTTGCGGAGCTGGGCTGGCCAGCCTTGTTCTCTCAATCTTTTCATAAGCCTACCTGGAAGTACAGCGTCGAATGCACCTTTGATGTCGAGTGTGGCCATCGTCGCAGTCAAGCCTTTAGCCAATGCCGTTTCAACGTCGTGAGTGAGACATGTAGTTAGGTCTACGCTAGAGCGCTGAGGTAGAGCTCCAAATTGTTGGCTAGCAAGCACTTTGTGCTTGATGGCTATCCATGACATGCGCTTTGCTATAAGTCTTTCAAGTCCTTTGCCTAGAACAGATAGCAGGGCGATCGGTCTATATGATCTAGGGGAAGACATATCTACTTTCTTTGGCTTGGCAATTATTGCTACGATTGCTGTACGGAAACACTTAGGATGATGGCCATTATCTAAACATGCTTGGAACAAGTCGTGCACCAGGGCCGAAATGTGCGGCCAAGCGAGACGCAGAATCACAGTTGGAATCTGATCTTTCCCAGGAGTGGTGTTGCCAGCTCCAAGAATAGCGTTACTGACTTCTGAGGCTGTAATTTCTGGGAAGGGGAGAGCTTGGTGTGCAACGGTAGGTGCGTTGAAGGGTATATCTTTGACATCGGAATGATTGGTCAAGAGGTTCCGGGCAATTATCATCATTTTGCCCTCCACTTGTTGTTCAGGAGGAGAGTCTGGCGCGAGAGGGTCTTTAAGAGGGGGAGAACGGAAAACCCCTTTTGACTTATGCCACTTTGTTATGTCGAATACGTCCTTCACATTTGTAGCTTTGTCGACTCTTTTCTGGAAGAAGGCTACCTTAGCATTATTCGTAACCTTCCGGTATGCCTTTCTATCTGATTGAGAAGCTGTTCCCGCTCGTATCTTTTCGCGATATTCTAATCTTGCCTCTTTGCATCTTTAGTTCCACCAGGGCTGTCCCTTGTTATGTGGTAACGCGCGCTTTGCAGAGCCTGAGAATGATCTCGATAGTATTTGGATTATATCATCAGCTCTTGTATCTAGGCTCGCTGCTGATTTGTCCAACAATTTAAGCATGCCTTCTAGTTGCATGCGAAGTAAAGCTAGAAAATTATCCTTGTCGATGGTGGCGAAGCGAAGTGCAGTCGTGGGTGAAGTACCACGTGGACCGCAGGCAACAGATACGAGTAGTGGAGTATGGTCTGATGTCACGTCTAACTCTTGTTGGGCTACTGCGGTGGTTCCAGCTGCTCCCAATTGGCATGTTCCAAAGCAAAGATCGAGAACATTTCCACGGGCATGCGTAGGCTTGTCAATTTCAGAAATTAATGAGAGATCCTTTGATTCAAGCCAGCGGATGAGGCTTTCAGCTTGAGTGGAGGGCGGGCCCGGGTAAGATGGGTGCCACATCGGGTGGTGGAGATTGAAGTCGCCAGCTACAATTGTTTTAGGGGCTAAATGGGCGTCGGCCAGCGCAGTTAATCGCGCTACTCCGGCGCCTGGATCTATGGCTCCAGGAGGAGCGTTGTAAATATTTATTACTAGTAGTCGGGGGTATCCGCGAAATACAACAGAAAGAAAGAGAATGTCTCCCATACCTAAATCCATGGTAGAGTGGGGGCGTTCCTGTGAATAAGTTAAATTATTACTTGTTCTCGTATAGGTCAATACCCTAGGTCGAATTGACCAGTCATCAATGTTATGACACTTAAGGCAAGACAGGTAAGAACTCAGATAAGAAGTTTAATAAAGCTAAAGAGCTACTCTAAATCTACAAAGGGAATTTATATTCTTGGTTATCTTTACGCGAGCCGTGAAGTGAGTGTAAGCAATACGCAGTAACTCCGTTATTCCGTGGGTATCATCCAACACCGTGCCCTTATATACTCCCATATTACCAATACTTAACAGTCCTCCCTCCTTTCAAGTGATCGACCCGATCACTTATTTGCCAAATCGTACAGGTGCTTTCCTTGCTCTCGAGTTTCTTTCAAGAATTTTACTGGCTGGCCATGGTTTTTCGGGGTGACGATTATGAAAGGCTTGGATTTCAATTTCATCTTCAAAATCATTGTTTGCGATCCATTCCTTAGATCCATCACTCCATGTGACTTCGTATTCAAAGAGATCATTCTTGAGTCTAGAGTTGGTGACGTCCTTTATTGTTTTGAACGATTCTTCATAATCTGCAAACCATTCCATACCGTACTCTTGTTGTCCTCGTTGTGGAAGAGTAGCCTTCTCGAGTTTTTCAATATGGAACACGTCATGAATCTTGCCGACTAATTTCTTAAGGTCTAATTGGTATGTTTGGTCAGTAACTTTTCTGATGATTTTGAAGGGTCCGATTTGTTTCTCGGCGAGCTTTTTGCAGGCTCTCTTGGTGCGAATATGAGTGGTTTTCAACATTACCCAGTCGCCGATGGAGAATTGTACGTTAGTGTGTTTTTTATTATAATACTGTTTCATTTTCTCATTTTCCAATTCAATTGTGGTTTTTAGATTGAGCATGATGTCGTTGATTTTTTTGGCATGCGATGCCGCATTTTCACTCGTTAACTCGATACCTTGTTCTTCATCTTTGATTTGAAAATTTGGCAGGTAGCCCTGATCGGCGTAAAACGGCGCCATTCCTGTCACCGCATGCTTTGAATTATTCCAATAGAACTCACAGAGGTCTAAGTAATCGTCCCAATCATTTTGTTCGAAATTAACAAATGCTCGCAGGTAGGCTTCTATTGGTTGGTTAATTCGTTCCGCGAGGCCGTTTCCTTGTTGGTGGGCTGAGGTGGTGGGTACGTTTTTAAAGCCCATGCTTTGTCCTAATTGTTTCCAAAATTTATTTATGAATTGTCTTCCCCGATCTGTTATAATTAATTTTGGTAAACCGTGTTGTCTAATCACGTGTCTGCGAAAAATGTCGGCAGTTTTTTCGGCAGTGAGGCCTGCAAGCTTGCAAGCTATAAAGCGGCTGCGTTTAGTTATTGCATCAATGCATGTTAGTATTGCTGTATTACCATTTTTAGTTTTTGGTAGGTCTGTGATAAAATCCATTGCGACTCTGGACCATCTGCCCTCGGGTACCGGTAATGGATTAAGATTGCCATATTGTTTGTGGGTTTTAGACTTGTTGCGAGCGCATATTTGTCACCCAGCGACGTACTCTTGTATATCTCGAGTCATATTGGGCCAGTAGTAGTTGCGTTGAGCGAGTTCTATAGTTCTTGCTGTACCCCAATGGCCAGCCAAAGGGCTGTCGTGGCTTAGTTCTTTGGCTTTGATACGAAGAGATTCGGGAATGTACAATCTGTGAAGCTCGTACCATAAAGCCTCTTCCTCGAGATGCCATTTTTCAGGAAGTTGATTATCTAGAAGTTTTAGAGCAAATATGTCAGTGCTTAAGGCTTTCGATAAATCATTTTTGAATTCAAGAGGGACCACTGAATTTATATCGATTGATTTCTCGCAATCATCTTTTAAGTTAAGACCCCAATCTAAATCGTTTAATTCGGTTTTTGTCATGTAGTCTGGACGTCTAGATGGCGCATCAGCTGGGTTCTTTTTTCCCTCACAGTGGTGGATTTCAAAGTCATAACCAGCCAGTTTTTCGATGTATCCAGACTGACGACGGTTGGGCCTAACTGTGGATTGGAAGTACCTTAAATTTGCGTGATCACTGTAAATTTGAATTTTGTGTTGAGCACCCTCTAGGTAAACTCGAAAATGGGTTAAGGCATCAACTACTGCGAGTAGTTCTTGATCTGGAGTACCATAGCGAGTTTCTTCGGGCTGTAATTTTCTGCTCCAGAACGCAACGGGTCTTTTCACTCCATTGTGTTTTTGAGAGAGTATGCCTGAAATTCCCCCGCCTGAGGCGTCGGTCTCAAGAATGCCTGGTAATTTTGGGTCCCATTGTTGTAGGATTGGTGAAATCTTGAAGCTTTCTTTGATATTGTTGAATGCCTCGAGTGCTTTCTGGTCGAACTCAAATGGCTTCTGTGTGGCTTCTTTTCTTAATAGGTTGGAAATTCCAGCACTAATTTTGGAGTATTGGAAAATGAATCGCCTATAGAAGTTGATGAATCCCAAGAATTGCTGCACTTGTTGAAGAGTTTTTGGGACCGGCCAGTCTGTGATCGTATTGATTCTTTTTGGACTTATTTTTAGCCCCCCCCCCTCTATCACAAAGCCTAAGAAGTCTACTTCTTGTACTTCGAATGCGCATTTGGACAGTTTGCAGTACAGGTTATTTTTGAGCAGTTTTTGGAGAACGGCTATTGTTCGTTGATACAATTCTTGCTTTGATTGTGCATGAATTAGGAAGTCATCTACATATGATACGATGCCGTTACTATCGTCTCGAAAAATTTGATCTATGAATGCCTGCCATGTTGGGGGAGAATTTGCAAGACCAAACGGCATGACTAGCCATTCAAAACAACCATCAGGAGTTCGAAATGCGGTCTTCCATTCGTGACCTTGTGCAATGCGAATCATGTTGTATGCTGAGATGATGTCAAGGCGTGTGAAATATTTTGCACCGCGAAGTTTGTCGAGCAGATCATTGATGTTGGGTACCGGATATTTATCCTTTGTTGTGATGGCATTGAGCCTGCGGTAGTCCATGCACATTCGTAGTTCTTGAGAATGAGGTTTTTTAACGAACAGGACGTTTGCAGGGGCTTGGGCTTTACATCTTCGTATCCAGCCTTTTTTGATTAATTCGTTTGTTTGCGATTTTGCTTCCTCTCTTTCCTTTTCGGACAGTCTTGCCATAGGAATGACACGAGGGAGTTTGCCGTCTGCGATATCAATAGTCATATCAATGCCACTGCGATGTGGAGGAAGTTGAGCTGCATTTGTTTTGGAGAATGCTTCACTCAAGTGTTCGAGGTTTCTAGGAATAGTTACATTATTATCTTCAGCTTGAGTATCATCTTTTAGAAGTATGTTAATTTTTAAATCCTCAACTAGATCGTTTATTTCGTGGTCATTACTGGACGATGAACCTTCTTTGAGTCCTTTTGAGACCGAAAGGGGCAATTCTAAAGGGTTCTGGAGTACACTTTCCAGGGATACATTTTTAGTTGGATTTTTGTTATTGATATCATTAGATAATTTATAGCTGAGCGGTCGTTGCTTGATTGTTTTTGTAACCCAGTCGATGTCAGGATTGACAGTTTCGAGCCAGGGAAGGCCTAAAATTACATCGTGAGACTTGATAGGTGCCTCTACGAAGTTGGCATAGCCCTCAAAGAGCTCTGGTACGTTAATTTTTAATGTCGACTCATACGCGTAATTGGCAGGTACAGCTATGTTTCCGTCGAAGGAAGAGATATGTTTATTGAGTAAAATTTTATTTCTATCAGGTTTTGTATTCATTAATTTAGAATTACATGCGTTGACCCGGGCAGCTCCATCAACCAGCATTTTTATCTCTATGCCTTCAATCCAGCCCATCACCTCAATAGATTTGCCCTTATTAAGACTGGCTATTGTCAGTGGGAGAAATGATGTTAAGTGAGCGGGTGTGGGTTGGCGTACCTTGGAAATGTGTGATGGTGGAGGTGGCGGTGGTTTTCCTTCTCTGGCCAATTTTCCAATTAGACGTTGGCACAGGTGGGTGGGGTGATTACCACCATCAAACATGCATAGATTGTTGTCCTTACGGTAATCTCTGATTTCTTGAGAGATTTTACCTCTTGCTTCTGTGGATTGATGGGGTGGCTGGCTACCACTGACGAAGGCATTAGAGACGTTTTTCTGGGGTGTAATTTTAAGCTTGGGTGGTGTTTTGAGGGGTATGTCCGATCCACCATTGCTAACCGACCTCAACTCTTGACGAATCCGATAACTGGTATCGAATTGAATGGCAAGTTGTGATATCATTTCATAGTTAGTATAATCTATGAATGCAACACCGGCAAGCTTGTTTAGTATCGGGTCGGAAAGACCCTTAAAAAATTCCTCTGCCCAGATTTGCGGAGGATAGCTTGTCTCTTTGCAGAGATACTCGAAGCGTTGCTTGTATTCCTGAACACTCCTACTGCCTTGCTTCAAATTCTGTCTTTCCTGAACCCTTAATTGACGGAGGGCGGGGTTTAGATAACGCTCCCTTAGCCTTTGCGTAAAAGCGGGCCAATTATCTCTAAGTTCGGGAAAGAGCTGCAATTCTAGTCTGGCCCATTCTTTTGGCGCGTCAGATAAGCCGTCACTTGTAGATCCTTCAAGGCTTTCAACAGCTACCATGACTTTTTGACGGTCAGTGGCGTGGTAGTGTGGTTGAAGTATGTATCTAGTGTTGAGATCTTCAATGAACTGATCTATATTGGTTAGTCCAGAATACTTAGTTATAGCAGGGACAGGCGTTTGGAAGGAAGGATGCGAAATGTTTGACGAGAAATTAGAAGGAATGCTTGTTTGAAAATTAGTTAAGTTTGCTGGCTGAGGCTGTAGTTGAGGTTCCGGTTGCTGTTGCGGTTGATGAGTATTAGTTTGCATTTGCTGTTGCATTTGCATTTGCAGGAGGATTTGTTCCTGTAGAAGGTGTAGCTGTTTTTGCTGCTGCTTTTGCTGTTGCAGGTTAGCTTCATTAGAGAGTGCGATTTGTTCAAGAACAGCTGATAGCCTTTCTTCTATATTTGACGTAATGTTGGTATTTTCCAGGGCATTACTTTGTGATTGGGGTTGTGTAATTGGTTTAGGTGGCGGAGCGGCTGGAGTTGTGGAATGTTTGTGATTTGGGGCGGTCGTGGATTGTGTGGGCGGCTTAGAGAGTGGTGTTTTAAGAATTGGGGTTGGTGGAATGGGTAGGAGGGAGGGTTTTTCATTATCCTCCATATGATGCGTAGACTGTTGTGCTCGACGCCGTTTTTCTGTTAAAATATTGTCGGTGGCAATGCCACTTAAAAATTTTTTTGGTAGTGAGGACATCGTGGGATGAAATTAAAAATGTGAGTTCTCAGGTGTCAAGTCGAGGAGCTTTATTGTTATGACACTTAAGGCAAGACAGGTAAGAACTCAGATAAGAAGTTTAATAAAGCTAAAGAGCTACTCTAAATCTACAAAGGGAATTTATATTCTTGGTTATCTTTACGCGAGCCGTGAAGTGAGTGTAAGCAATACGCAGTAACTCCGTTATTCCGTGGGTATCATCCAACACCGTGCCCTTATATACTCCCATATTAACAATACTTAACAATCAATTGGGGTGAAGCACTCGAACGAAGGGTATTTGCACGTAATTCTCCTATCAGTTTTTTTGGAAATGTATGGCTCTTGAATCAGCAGGATATCTATACGGTTAGTGAAGGCAGTTTGGAGAGCAATTTGGTGCGCAGAAGAGCAGCGGCCAACGTTTACTGAGAGTATGTTTATTGAATTCGGCGTGTTATTCATTCATTCTGTTGTCCTTATCTTGACAGCCGTCTTGTGCAAGAATTCTGAACCTGCCCAACCCTGCTGGTAGAGTCGTGGGGGAATTTGGGATAGGTGTTGTGCTGGGAATTTGTGGGCATGGTTTACCTGGCTAGTGAGACATGGGCTAGGGCACATGGGTGCACGTGGCAGGGAATATTGTGTTCTAGGCAGGACATGTACGGATGCTAGAAGAGCCGGTTGTCACAGTCTAGACAGGAGCGCCTGCGCAGCTAAGTGTGTAGAGGTAGTAAATATTCAATTCTATAAGGAAGTAAACTATATCGCTACTCAACCAGTCTATATACAACCCTCACTGCAGTCTAATGACTCGCCCCAACCCTGATATCAATAAAGGTTCCTGAAAATCCTCGTGTATCAGAAGGTGCCTGTGATAGCAAGCCTACGTATATCAAGGGTACTTCTCGTTTCAGCTAGTCGCCATCTCATAGCTGATCATGCCTTGTGCACCGTGCCCCATTTACCTTGCCCCACGCACATTGCCCCATGCGCCATGTCCTTATCCCTGTAAGGTCTATGCACGCCTATGCGCCACATAGGCTACAGGAACAATTCAGCTCACCAGCTGTTACACCGGTGTACAGATGATGGACACGGGTGTCAAGTAGTCCACATTATGACCTTGCATAACAATAATGTATCAATGACGAGCGCATAATGTGAATTGGGCTGGCAGTGTGATGAGTTCGATTTGGACTTAAGCGAGGATATTGAGTTATAAATAGGAAGAGATTTCCCACAATGTAAAACATGGATATCAATCATAATTATTCTACCAATACATTTACATCATATAAACTAGAATAACCGTCAAGTACTCTAACGCATATGTATATTCCCCAATCAGACACCTGGTAAAACAATAGGAGTTTGTGATTGCGAAGCATTTGGTGTACTTTGGACGTCGACAGAAACTGTAGCAGTTGCTTGGCTACCAATTTTGCCGCAATGAGCGGCTCTGAGGCGAAGTGTTGCAGCAGCTGCGGTCTGCCTAATTGCAAATATTTGCTGTTTTGATGGGAAAGAGTTGTCCTTTCTGGGGCAAATAAGACATTCTAAAGAGTCAGCTGGGTGTGGCCCGTGACAGTTCGCACATTTCGGAGGGCACGCGTGGGTTACTTTTGGATCACAGGTAGTATGTCCACTTTCTACGTGCTGAGTTGAGCCGCAGATTCTGCAACGGGGAAATCGAGCACAGGCCTGTTGGTTGTGCCACCCAAAGCATTTTCCACATTGCGGAGTTCTTATTCTTTGCGGGAGGAGCTTTGCTGGAACCCGCACGCCAAAAAGAGGTAGTACTTTAGAAAGATTCGAGCCACTAGGATATAAAACTATCCAGCTTTTCTGGTGATAGTAATTAGAGTTGGAAGAACCTCTTGATTCAAGGACACTTATTGGAGCAACTTTTGTCAAATCTGACAGTGCCTCGGCTATGACTACCGCGGTAATTTCTACTATTTCTACTGAATTAGAAGACTCGTTGTATCCAGAGTAGGAGCGGGGAACCCCCGAGAGTCTATAGGCAGAATGCAAGACTGGCTTTTCAATTTTGCATTGCCCTTCGGGTGACAAGAAAGTTTGGATGTCACTCATACGGTTTGATAAGGTTTCTTGGGCGGTTGGAGATGCTGGGCAGATGGCAAAACCGGTCTTGGTGCTCTGTATCTCCCTTACTAGTTTTTTGTTGAGGAAAGAGTTGATTTTCTGCATTATGGCGAACGGAGATATGCTAAGCATAGGGTGGCCAGTTGCAACTCGAACTAGAAGCCGGTTGTCTTCAGATAATCTTGCTTTGGTTGAGTTACCATTGATTGGTTTATTTGATGTGTGTTTCAGGGGTGCTGTTGGCTTCCGCGCTACCTGTGAACGACCTCGTTGCCTCGGAGCCGTAGCAGACGCAGCAGACGCAACACTGGCATATGAATTGTTCTGTGGAACCCTGGTAGTTGCAGCTCGGTGTTCTACCGGCTGGATAGGAATTTGTGCCGAATTGTACGGCTTGAGAGGGCGGGGAGAGCCTCTGACGTGACACTCGAAGTGTTGTCGTGCTACTAAATTTAGGTTGGCCGCGAAATCTCGAAAAGGCCTGTGAAGGTGTTGGGGCAGTGTACTACTCTCTCCGATTGCGTCATCAAGGACGCTTGCGATATGTTGAAACATGAGGACGGCCTCATTATTTCTGGTGTCTGCAGCAGAGGTAGTTGACAGTAGCAAATCTGTCAACGACTCTATCCCTCCTGCAAGGGCAGAAGCGCGTAGGGGTGGAGGGGAGGGGGAGGGAAGGGGGTGGAAGGGGAAGGTTCGTCATGAGGTGAATATTGTATTGCTTGTGAGAATTCGCCAAGATGGAGCAGGTGCTTTATAGCGGATAAGTAGCTACAGAAAATCACAGCGGACACTAATCACATGAGGGTGCTGAAATAGCAAAGCAGAGAGTTTGTCCACTAATTGTAAATAGAGTAAAGTGTCTCAGTTCTGAAGATTGTTAGTAATTAAAGTTAATTTTGTACCTCAATACCTTACAATTGCCCGCAACGACATACAAAATTATTGTCAATTATTAACAATCTATAGGGCTGAGATACCGTACAGTACACTCTCGCTATGACAATGTGGGGCAAGACTTAAATAAGGCTCCCCATTGGAGGATTTAATTGAATCGGCAAATAAGAGTCCTATTTTTAAGTCTTGTCCCATATTTTTATAGCAAGAGTGTACTGTAGATAAATGAATAGGTTAAGAGCCAATTGTATTTTCTTAGATGCGAACTACCTAGTTTTTACCCTTCTTGCCATTCGCTTACAAATGACCGCGTGTGAACGCTAAACCATATCACGTGTTATACCCTTGTATCTACTCCCCTACATGAGAATCAATCGCCATTCTAAGCGATCCCAGCACACAGACTGGGACCGAGCAATATCCTCCATACGTTGGTTCTCCCTCAGGACTGAGCTTCAGTTCGAGTTTAGAGTGAACTGAGTAAACTACCTAGATAGCCCAAGTCGAAAGCTATCCAGTCTGAGCCGGAGGGAGGTTGATTTTTTAGCATGGGATATTTGCTAGGAAAGGTCGATTCCTTATTAGTCGAGGTTAGAGATTGAGTGCGCAGTACGTAATAGTGTACACGGATGACCCATTTCGAGGCAGAAGATGTGTTTCCGGGTAGCCTACTTCCCCTTCATTTATTGTCCACCATCCATTGAGGTAGCTCAAGATGCACGGACAGGGAATATGGGTCGCCTACTCTACGAGCTGGTTTTGGAAGTTAGGCTTTCGTCCTTTTTGCCCGAATATTTTGATACACTTCCAATTCATGCTCAAACTCTGGGATCAAATACCCTTCCCGCGGTCTAAAGAGTTTCAGCTGGTCCCCATGAAACCCGTTCTTTATCATAGAGCGATCTAGTTGACTCAGACTGTAGCTCCTATTATTGTTCCCTGAAAAGCCTATGACCTTGAAAGGGCCTCGGTAAGCAGGGTGAAGCTTCCTCTTGGCCACCTTTTCATCATAGAGCATGACCAAATTTCCCGGTGAGAACGTTTGTATTGAGAGGATACCTAAATTATACCGTTCATTACGTACCCACTTCTCCCAGTCATCTCGCTCGATAACTGTCTGGCGTCGAAGGCATTGATCGGCAACATGGTTAAGCATGGCTTCCACCTCGATAGATTCCTCGTCGACAGAGACAAAATCCCTGAGATTAGCTACGAGATCTAGCCGTGAAGATGAGAGAAATAGTTAATCAAGGCATCCTGTCGGCTAGAATCCCAATAGGATCTCGAAGGGTGAGTATCCTAGATGTGTGATATCTCGCTTGTTGATTTCTCGTGAACTTGACTGGACTATCAGAGGCCATGGTCTACCATCCTTTTTTATCACTCTTTGGGTACGTTCTACCATTTTCTCAGCCAGTCCGAGGGCCCTATGTACCCCTACAGGGGCAGGGATCCACATGCTACCTTTTTTCGTGAAGAAACTTTTTATTGCCTTGCTTCCAAAAGGATGGTTGTCTGAGTACCCTGAAATTGGCACCGTGAACATGTGAAATAGTCAAGCGAGGCAGCGAATTACTTCATCTGAGGACGTGCTAGTAGTTGGGAAAGCCCAGATGAACCTAGAAATGTAGTCTACGACAACTAGAATATGGATAAACCTGAATTTATCGGCCTCGAAAATTGGCGGGCCCTGCTGGTATTCAAACTCTGCGAACTGGTGTCCGAAGGCTGAACGCATCTAATGTTGGACATTAACTATGTGCGGCCACATCAGTTTTCGGGCTTCGGCAACGGAGATTTCGACTTCTGGCAGCGGCCCAATGAAGTCCATCCCCAACAGAACAAAAGGTGGTTTGACCTTAGCCGAGCTCTGCGTTTGAGATCTCTATTAGGTACCATGCTGAGCACATTGAAAAAAAAAACCTAAGATGCAGTCCCTGCTATCCACAGCGAGTCTGGGCCAATAGTAGTTGCGTAGTTTCTTCATGGTAAGATTAATCGCCCAATGCCCTGAATTGTCGTGAGATTCAGTGAGAACTTGAGCTACCTCTGATTGAAGAACGCATCTCTTGTGGTGCCCTTTGAGGATGTAGAATAATATTCCATCTCGAATTGAAAAATCGGACGCTCTGCGCGAGAATAACTTGGTCTAGAGGTCGTTCATTCTTCTTTGATAGAGCCCTATGCTTAGAAATCGGAAGACTTGGCTATACCAAGGGTCGTTACTGTATGGATTGGCTTCCAAGGCCTCCGAGGCTATAGAGAATACTTCGACATCGAGCCCCGAGGCCTCGAACCGAGCCTCGTTAATCATGTATGCGAGACACACATCTACCCTTACCTCCTCTATTTCACTAGATTTGTCTTCCGCCGCTTCCATCCCTTTCTCCAATCCAACTCTTAGTCCCGATCCGCCTCTGCTTCCTTTCCAAGTCCTATCTGCAGCTAGATCTGCCTCTCGTGCCCGCTGCTTCTCCAGAAACTCCATGTATCCACCCTTCCCGTCTCTCCAAACCCAAAGAGGTCCTCCTGCTTCGTCCGTAATCATATGTCCACTGTCGAGTAGCAATTCATCCGGCTCACAATCCTCCCCTGGAAATATCACCCTCGATAATGCATCCGCTATCTGGTTCCTTGTCCCTTGAATGTATTCTATCTTGATATTCATCATCAGCAAGTCAGATGCCCGACAAGCGTAGATTCCCTCGAGGTAAGGAGAATTTAAAAAGTACGTCAGCGGCTTGTGATTGGTAGATATTGTGGCTTGGAGCCGGCTTCGAAGGTAGTGGGAGTGCTTTCGCATGAAAAACACTATCGCCAGGAGCTCTCTCTTGTAGGTAGAGTATTTCCTTCGAGTCTGGTTAAATGTGAAGCTGTCGTATAGTAGGACAACCTCCTTTTTAATTCCTCCAAAGATTCTGTGCTGCGTGAAACAGCCTCCGGCGGCATACTGGCTGGCATTGGAATACATACAACAAGCCTGAGATGAGTCATAGCCGAGCTTCTCAACCTGGGCTGCACATTCTTCTCTTAACAGTTGGAACGAGAGTTGTTCTGATGGGCCCCATCTCCATTCCACGTTCCCGGTCAATTGAGTGAGTGGCCTCGCGATGTTGGCTAGGTTTTTGACCCAGTCACGGGTTATTTGGATGGAAGCTAGGAAGCCCCGGGCCTTAGACACGTCGCCTTCGGCAGGTACAGGCCAGTTCCGGATCTTGTCTGCTCGCTCGGGCTTAATTCAGGACTTACCGTGGGCGAAATGTTATACCCCCAGAGCGATGATACTTTCCATAAAGAGGTAGATTTTACTGAAGGAGAGTTTGAACATACACCATTCCACCCGGGGAAGGAAGTGGTCCCTGAGCCAATCATAAGCCTCTTCGAAGTTTTCAAATGCAAAAAACAGATCATCCATGTAGAAAGTAAGATGAGCTGGGGTCTCAAGGTCACTCGAGTTTAATAGGGAGGGGAAGCTTCAATCAGATCCGTCATTCAGTAACTCCCCCTTGGGTAAAGGTGGAATGGACCCGAAGGCAATTCGAATGTACTCGCACAACCAAAATGTAGCACTTTGTGAGCCTTGCGGTAGTCTGGTAGGCTGTAACTGAGATAAATCGCTCAAGATGAACGCAAGATAAGGCCTCGACTCGGGGTGGAGACCTATTTACCAGTAGGAATGCTTAAAATTGAACTGGCAGAACATTTCTCACTTCGGATTACTGAGGAATTCATGGACCTCGGCCATTAGCGGCATCTGGCATCCGGGCAGCTCCTCATGTACGTTGGAGTAATTAAATGTTATTCGGGGCTGATCTCTCCACCCTGGGTTTTCAGATTTGTCTACAAGAACTGCCGGGGCGTCCCATTTACTAAACTCTCCGTTCGAAATAGTGGTATATTCGTACATGTTACACTTCAGGCCTTCCCCCACAATCTCTCGGAGCCACCATAATTTATCGGGAGGCCATCTCTTCTGCTTGCGAGCAAAAGGCCTCGTACCAGGCTTAAGACGGGTTTTATGAGTGTAAAGGTCTGTAGGTGGCATATGCTCAAGCTTGTCAGCGTGGATCGATCGCTATGTATAGAGCAGTCTTTTCAGATGACCCCGGGCGCTATCATCTGGGACCTTAGGGCCAATTTTTATTCCAGAAGTCCAAAGCCATTACTCAATAACATCAAAACTCTGTTGAGATAGCTGCCTGACTTGAGGGCGTCGTCGTGGAGGGAACGGCGGAGTTCTGACTTCCTCCGTAGCTTGCTGGGTTGCGGCGTTAATGGAGCTCGCCTCTATGAATGCGGAATCCTCCGAGCCTAACGAAATGAGTTTAGTGTGCAGTTTTTCAGTAGGTCCGAAGATCTCAGTAAAACTGTAGAGGCAAGGAAGCAGTGTCTGCGGTTGCTCGAAACTCTTGGGAACTTTCTGGGGGGTTCTATCCCGACCAAATTTAGGGTCGCTGAGGGTTCATCCGGGGTATTTCTACTCTTTGTATGCTGTGGTTTTACGTCCCACACTTGACGATGTCTTTTCCCTGCAGCTGCTGAACTAATGTATCTTCGTCGGATGATTCTGGATCCGACGAGTCATCTTCTGAGCTTGAACTAACTTCCATCACAGGTGGCGGCGGCAGTCTCTTAATGGTCTCGAAGTCCCGAGGCCTCAGGGTTAGTTTCTGTTGTTCTTGTTACAGGCTGCGCCTTTTGCGTGTTTAGGGGATAACCGAAAAGTTGGAAACATTGTACTAGGTTCGGCCTTGGATGAAATTCTCCAGCCTTCATACTCAAACAGAGAGTCATAATTACTACATGTAATACACAGATAGTTTTGTAGTTGTATCTTCGGCATGACGAACATGTAGTAGGAGGGAGGAACAGAGATAGATATATGGGCAGTCCCTCTACTAAACTTACTTTCGAAAGTCGATTAGAAAATAGACAGTATCTGGCCACCATACTTTTCTTATTTATCGTTTTGGTGCTTTGCCCCTTCGCAGTTCTCGCGGTTCCCAAACTGGGATTTAGACACAAACCCTCCGCTCACGAGCCTTTGTGGTGTCACCTATCTCCAGAGTGAATTGCCGAATATTGATTCGAGCGTCTACGGAAAATAGGCACGACAATCCCAACAGTAGATGAGTAGGATCAGTCTTTCCTGGTATCTCTGGTCTCTTGAAGGCGTAGATAGTTCGCCACACACCTCCGATGCCTACCGTGCATTTTACAAACTCTGGTAGAGGTTTAGAGTTTCCATCAGCTGCAACCATTGACAACGGGGTTACCCTGACAAGCCTATGTACTGGCAACTGCAGGCTTCGGACCAAGCTTGACGAGATAAGATTGATATCTGAGCCCTGATCCACTTGGATTGATCCCTCAGAAGATTTGACGGCTTTCTTCTCACTTCCTCCAGAAATTATTGTTCCATTGTTACAGCGAAAGGGTCTGAATTTTCGAGGGAAAAATGAGGAGGGTACAACCAAATCGCGCCTAGGTGGCTTGTGAGTAGCGGTGGTGGTTGTATTCGACGCATCGAGCTTCCCGGCCTCTGCTCTAGGCTTACGACCCGGTTTTCGGTTTCCGCGAGTTATTAGTTGTCTGAGGTGTTTTGCCGCATCCGGAGAGATCTGACAAATTTCCTCGATCGTTGGAGTGATGGGCTGTCTCAACACGCGCATCCGATAATCTACAGGAGGCTCTCCCTTTCGTGCGGCAATATTTTTCAAGTGTCGACGATTTGCTGGCGCTTTCCCTAATTTCCTCTTCGCAAATTTCCTCCCCTCAATTCCTTGAGAGTCCTCATCCTCCAAATTTAACAGGCCGGGAACGTCGAGGCGTGTGCGCTTCCTGGGATTCTCGCCTGTCACTTCCATCACCTCCGCAAACAAACCCGAAATTATCTCCTTGGGAGAGCGTAGCGGCTCCTCATCTTCTGGTACTGTTGGTTTATAAACCTATTAATTGGGTTCCACATTCATTGTTTCCTTATACATGTAGTATTTATATCACGTGCAGTAAAAAGGCCGCTAAGCTCTTTTGTAAAGTTAGTTATTTAACCCCCGCCGAGGAGGGAGGGAGATAGAAAAAGAATGAGATTTTTTTACTTGATTATTGACTTAAGGCCTTAAACCAAGTAAACCCCGTTATACTCAACAGGTACCTCCATCGAAAAGGCTTCAAGCTCCTCATTTAGCTGAAATAAATCTGACTCCGTTGCAGACTCGGCCGGAAATACAACAGCGTTGGGAATCTGGGTTGAAGGCAGCTCAGAGTCTGCCTCACTCAAGACTTCCTTCCCTCGATGCTCAGCTTGTCCAAGCGAAATTTCGACCATGTGGGAGCCCATTCTTGAGGAAGAACTTTCTTGCATGCCAGAGTATTCTTCGAATGATTGCTCCTGTAATCCCGAGGAGTCTTCTTCTGGCTCATGAAGTTCTTCCACCCGAGGGTGGAGGTAGGGCGGATCTGACGGCAACGGTAGGGTTGCTCGTGGCTCTGGCGTCGGGCACTGATTCCTTCTACTTAGCTGATCCTGCTCGTATTCGACCATCGAGGCGTGTACCTCTAAATTCTGATTCCAATGCTCCGCGAACCTATTCCAGAGGAAATTCTGCTCGTTCCGAGAGAGAGGGGCGTTCCGACAATTCTCAGCGCCATGGCCGTCTCCACTACCACACCTGAAATACGGCCTACTCACTATATGACTCCCATTTACTTCCGCACAGGTCGATGTGGCATTATCAAACTCGAGATCTACGTAACGAACGAGCTTTGGTTGTGAATCAAATGAATTAACCCCTTGACTTCTGGGAGGACCGCCATACGCACCTCCTTTTCCCATGTTCCTCTGCGCCAGGGGTACATACCGCTGGCTCGAGGGACGAGCTTGAGGTAACACAGCAGCGGGGTTGGGCTGAGTACGAGAGGCTAACGGTGGGTCACGATTCTGAGCTAGTGGAGCAGTCCTAGGTGCAATGGGTTGAGGCGCTATTCTCGGAGCGCTTTGGACAGGAGGCAGATAAGGCTTGGGCGGTCCTATATAGTTTTAGACCATCGAGTGCGGTTGTGTCTGGGGAAAGCGTAGCGCACCGTGGGGGATGACATAGGCAGGCGCCTGATACTTGGGAAGTTGGCTTGAGAACGCACCTACGGCTGCCATAGAAGCCTCTACTCCGCGACTCACAGGCCAGCGCTGGAGAATTGAGTCGTTTGTGCGCGACTGGTGTTCCATTATTGCAAGTTGTTGGAGTGTGGACTGCGCATTCAGTACCTTCTCTACAGCTGAATCTAACGTCAAAGAAGTCGGGGTGCCCTGGCGAATTGCCTCTATCTTGAAATTGACATTAGCGAGGCCTCGGATAAAGTTCTGTATGATGACTGCAATGAATCCTTGCTGGAGATCATCATATTCTCTCCCAGACCTCGCTCCCATTCTCTGGTTGAAGCTACGGACCCTCCTGATGTGAGTATTCAAATCTTCACTTGGCGATTGCTGAAGATTTTGCGCCTCCCACACCGGATTTTGGAGGTCTGAATCGTGAGAGATTGGTCCTGGGAATCTTGCCTTATGTTCGGAGACAAGGAGCAAAGCCTGTTCGGCCGTTGTGGTGTCTGTGTCCTGAACTATCCTCGATATATGAGGCGTCGAATGCATCCAGACGTCCGCTTCACCATTCGATCTGGAGTAGATTGCCTCAGCCCACTAGGATGGGTGCTGGCGAGGGTCTAAATTCGCTTTTTCGAAATCTTGTTTGAGTAACAAGAGCCATTTATGAGCGCGCATTGAGACTCCATCAAAAAAAGGTATCGTAAGGGCAGGAACTCGAGCCCTGACTTGGAGCTCTTGACTCATGGTTAAAGCTTCCAGACCAGTCACAAGACTCTCAAGGGATGATCGTTGAGTTATCGAGGCGTCTGATGGTGCGCCTATGCTAGCACTGTCTCTGAAAGAACCTGAGATGCTGTCAGAGGGGACTTGCTGAGGAATTGGTCGAGAGCTGCCTCGCATTCGAGTGTGTCTTGGGTTGCAGTCGGTGGTGTTTTTCAAAAAACTCGTGTTAGTTTTGATTTTTTTTGACAAAATTACTGAAATTTCGAGACTTCTAAAGTTGATTAACAAAATGCAAAGGTGGCTGATTGAGCCGAAGCGAAAACTTTAACTTGGACTCGTTGAGAAAGCCCACTTCCGAGGCTGATTAATAAATACCCAATAGAGATAATGAAAGATAACGTATGACTGGAGATACTGCCTTTTTCGGCAATCAAGGTATTGTTCTGGAGAATGATTGTTTGAGATGCTCAAATTTAGACTGGACGAAAACTGGAGAATTCAGCCAATTGGTAGAATTGGGCTTACAATAAACTGGAACTGGAAATTCGAGAAAATGACCTAACTAAGAAGAAGACTCACTCTTAACCGTACAGGATCGTTATAACTCCCTGCGTGGGTCACCAGATAAATAAATGGGTTAAGAGCCAGTTTTATTTTTATTTTTTTTTTAAAATCATATTGTATTCAGCCTCATAGCTATGACAAAAGATTTAAATACATTTTTTTTATTAACCTTTTTCCCTGTATCCCTAACTCCACCCTCCTTTTGCACTAGTCTTGGCTCATAACTTAATGAAGACTATCGAACATTTGTTTCATCCGGTGGTTGCACTCCTAAGCAAACATTTAGCAATACATTTTTTTTTAAAAAAATATTTCTTGATGGAATGGTTGGGCTGTTTTTTGTTACATAGAAAAATAAAATAAATTATCACATAAATCAATTTTAAATAAATCAATAGAGAGATGATGTAGATAAAATTCAAAAGGAAGCATTATAATTTTGTAACGTGTAGTGATTCATAGAATATAACTGTGCTATGTGTAAGTTTCAATTTGTGGGGATTTATATTTTGAAATGCACTGACTGGATTGTAAGAATTTCAGAAGACAGAGTCTACCAACTTTGGTATTAAAGAGAATGGCCAGATTTAGTGGTTCAAGTCCATCAAATTCCTTTTTCCTCTCTCCATCAAAATAGGTACAATCAAGTATCAGATGTGGCATAGTTTGTTTCTCCTTGTTACAGAAGTTACAAATGTCACTATTTACTTTCCCAATCTTGTAGAGATAGGCCAGGTTGTTCCCAATCCCAGTTCTTGCCTGAAAGTATGATGACTGAGCGCCTCTACTGAACATATTCAGATTCAAAGCCTTAGACTTGAAGATAGGTATAGATATCCTTGCAGATGTCCTATAAAATCTGCCGAGTCCAATGGCCTTTCTGCCTTCTTCTTCTCTTAGCACTTGCTTTGTCCATTCAGTTTGCCAAGTTATAAGAATTTGTTTTCTTATTTTTTCATTTAAAAACGAATAAGACGTAAATATGTCTTTGGATAAAATCGGTTGGTCCAGACCTTTCCTTGCAAGGTTGACCAGTTGTATTTTCTTAGACGCAAACTACCTAATTTTTACCCTTGTTGCCATTCGCTTACAAATGACCGCGTGTGAACGCTAAACCATATCACGTGTTACACCCTTGTATCTACTGTAAGTTATGTTTGGGGTCATGAACGCGCAGTATTCCGACGGCTTACTCGTTAAACTTCGCACCTTGTTCACCGCAAAAATGATATCATTCTCTCCACATACCTAGGCGCCCCAATACTGTTTGTCAACAACTTCAATCTTGCTGCTATCCTTCGCGGGGCTCGCGAATCATCTCACGCGCTATGTCGTCAATGAGAAATGCCGTTCAGCGGCGTGTCCATCGCGAAAGAGGACAGCCCGAGGAGCGCAAGAAGTGGGGATTACTCGAAAAACACAAAGTATATCTACCTGATTTGACCAGACTCTTCGTAATCCTCCGCTAACTTAAAGGATAGGACTACTCGGCGCGTGCGCGCGACTTCAATGCCAAAAAACAAAAACTTCAAGCCCTTCGTCAAAAGGTGCTCGAGAAAAACCCAGATGAGTTTTACTTCGGGATGATGTCACGGTCTGGCCCATCTACTGGCAAAAAAGGCACCGGGACAGTCAGTAGTGATCGAGGAAATAAAGTGTTGAGTCAGGAAGCAGTTCGACTTTTCAAAACTCAAGATTTAGGATATGTTAGAACTGCGAGAAACAAAGCTGTAAAGGAAGTGGCAAAGCTTGAGATGGCAGCCAAGGGAATAAATGGGAAAGGACAAAAGATTGTTTATATCGATGAACCGATCAAAGAGATAGACGATGTTGAAATGAAAGATGATCACGGTCGGCATGAGAGTGAAAACGAGGAGGGAGGTGAAAGCCTTAAATCTCGGGATGAGATCAAACGACAATCTTACCAAAAGCGAGAGGCTGAAAAAATAAATGCGAGATTAAACATAGCCAGAGAACGATTAAAGGCTTTGACCGATGCAGAACAATCTTTAGAGCTACAGGCAGCGAAAATGGCCAAATCACCAACTATCGGAGGCGTTAATAAAAACGGCGTCAAATATAAAGTTCGTGATCGCAAAAGATGAATTTTATTATAAATTATAGACACTTCCATGATTGACTACCATTATTATCTTTTAGTTTTATTATAGATGCAGGATACCAAGTGCCCGCCTTATCCCCTGTATTCGCTTTGAAGCAATTAATTAAGTTATTTCCTAGGAAATTCCTTAGAGCTACCCAATATTATGCCAATTGATTGTAAAAAGCTCCTGACCAGCATCCGAATTAAGCCTATTAGCCCCAGTGACTGTCTTCTGTTTCCGTACCCGCATTCTGTAATATCCCGTCGCTCAAGATCTAGTTTTAAATCCATGGACCTACTTTCCATGTCCTCTTCTTCAGTTGTGGCCTGCGAAGCTTGATGCTGGCCAATCCGTGATGGCATTGGTGGGTAGACTCTATTTGATAAGGATGTAAATTTCTTAGACAACTCAATCGGCCCTATTGCGATTTCCTCAGCGAGAGCTACCAACATTAGGGCGAAGACGACAACGTCAATGATGTAAGAGCTAGGTACTCTGGCTGCGCAAGAGGTATCAATTTCAAGAAACCCATTCCCATTGCTGTCTTTAATTAAGGTTACCATATCCCTTGGTAATTCGGTATGCTCGAGCATGTATTTCACAGTTGATGAACCTGGATGAGATGAAAGGGTGATAGAGAAGGGTACTCTCATAGCCGAATGAACAAGATAGTAACTCCCGGCATCTTCATCCCAAATCAGACGTCCGCACTCGTTATTTACTGTGGCTATGTAATCATCGTTTTTGGGGAGTAAGGAAATCTTAGATGCATTTTCAATAAACATTTTACTTGCTGCTTTAGGGTAGAGAACAGCTACTAAGCCATCTTTTGGCGGATAGTGGCGGGCACTTTCTTGGATGGTTGTACACAAAACTTCGGTTCCCTTGTCGAACTTGGAAAATCCCAAAAACGATACCCGGGCATTTTTAGTAGGATCATATCTTATCATGCTGATTTTAGTTGTATCAGATCTAATGTTGAGCTTCAGACTGTAGAAAGCCTGCGTAGACGTTGACAGTATGTAGATCGGATCTTCGGTAGCTGCACTTGTCATTTTGAGACAGAACCTTTTGCCTTGATGAGCTGCTATTCGAAATCCATTTGTAAAGTCCCACAACTCCCCAATATCCTCGTGTCTGGATTGTTCAAGAGTCATCCTGTCTTGAAATCCAAATTCAGTGGAACAGTCGGGAAATTCGGAACTTTCGGTATCAATACTTGGTGCGTGCTCTGGTCGACTTGTGATAGCGGGAGGAATGCGTGGGAAAGATCCCGGTGAAAGATGGTTTCCTGGAAACTCGGGAGATTGTTGTTGAGGGGGAGTAGAGAAAGAATGTGATTCCGAGGCGAAGGATGCAAGAGATTGATTTTTATTTTGCTTTATTAGAGTTGAGGAATCGGAGAAGGCCGAATAAGATATTAGTATATGATCAATTACATGAGCTTGTAGTAAGGGTTCAAGATTTGGCTCAATTTCCGGTAGAACTGATATGATAGATGGTTGTTGAAGATGAGCTTCTTGTACGGTAAAGCGCCTCTTTTTCCCACGAGAGTCGCGCCTCCCTTCTTCAGAAGATAGAGAATTAGATTGGTGGTGAATATTTGGCGCCGTTCTTTGTCCCAAGGATACCGTATTTCTCCGGCCATCTTTAACGTTGAGATGGGAATTTTGAACATTGAAAGATAACGTAGATGGAATCGATCGTACTCGTTTTTCCCAGCTTGGCGTTAGGGATTCTCTGAATGAAATCCTCTTACTCTCCTTTGAAGGGAGATGCTGCAGACTCATCTTGCTAGATTTCTCCTAGCTGATTGACACGGAAGTAGGAGCTATCAAAATATAAAGGATTCCAATGGCATCATGATTCAAGTTAAGACCCGAGATTGTAGCCGGTATTCGTGAAGGTCATGGATCCAGGACTTGTGGAGAAGGTAACACAAATAATGCATACTGCTAGATATGAGAAAGTTATCATAGTGATGCTTGACTCTCTATGCGCTCTAAAGGACAATATCTCAAAGAGTCAAGTGATAGTAATAAAAGACACGGCAATGAGAACGAATTGCATGGTTCTGGTGCACAGGGAGATCTTTGATATTGCTGTTGGCAGTGTCATGAGAGTCACTTTGATTGGCTAGATCTGATTACCAAATACTTAGCATCAGGGATAAGTCAAAAACTAATTCAGAGAAAGTCTTGTAGAATTTTTTTGCTAAAATGTGAAATATAACTTACAGAACTTTCAACGAAGTGATAATTGATTTACCCCTGCTTCTGCTTCTTCGCCCGCTCAATTCGCCAATAAAATTATCATTTTTTTGACAGTGATGCGATAAATGCGAGGCTATCATTTCACTCGATACATTTTAATAAAGCTATGAATATCCAAATTACACGATCACAATGCGAATAGAGGGATTGAAGCAATGGCCATTTATTTTCCGTCACTGAGTAGGTCTTGTGAAATTTCTTCGTAGAGCATTACATTGAAGCTTAAACAAACTTCAAGGCCCGTCTGGTATACAAAGATTAGAATCGAGGGTTTGGATTTTTATCCCGTTGTTAGCGACCCATTCTGTACAATTTTATACTACGTAAACGTTACGCGTATAACGTGTCACGAGTGGACAAAAGTAGACCTTGAACAAGGGGGGATTCAAAATGCTTATCGATCGATTTTATTCGTAAATCGAACGGACCCTTATAATCTTGTACAGTAATACTTCTCTAACACGATAGTGGGTCCCGGCATAAGTGTTGAAAATATTCATTGTAACTTGGACTTTTATATTTGCAACACTTACCCTTACAGGTCATTTTGCGTGTAGGGGTAAGTATTGCAAATATAAATGGGTGAATCCCAATGAATATTTTCAACACTTATGCCGGGACCCACTATCGTGTCAGAGAAGTTTTACTGTATTACAGTAGACTCGCATAAGCCTATAGTGGGTCAGGGCGATATTATTTGAATTTGATTTCATTACCCTGACAGGGAGCTCTTGTGGCCCATGCAGGTGACTATTGCTGTACATATACATAAGGAGAAACATACCGATAAAAACCCCTTGGTTCTGCATGATTAAATTCTTTACATTTTTCCTGGTTTTCCCAGGGTCTCCTTCAAGAATTGCGTTTACACTGTTATGCCCAGTGTAGCTACCATCTCGTCAATTACCTACCTCTCTGGTTCCTTCGTGAGTCTTCTCTCTGCTTTAGTTGCGCCTCAACTTCCTCAGCCAGTCGAAATTGTTCTATCCATCCCTGTTCTAAGATCCATTGTGTGATTCTTTCAATATCTTCTGGGTTGCTCATCATTGCTTCAAATGACCGATTTTTGGCCTTACGCCAGACTTTTGTTCTCCCTTTGGACCATAAGGGGCAGGCCATTATCATGTGTTTGACGTTTTGCGATATGTATCCACATGGGCATCTTAGGTTGTCGACTCCGGGGACTTTTCTTCGGTACAGATAAGAAATGAAGCCGATATGCTCGCTTCTTATCTGCATGGCTAAACTACTTTGGGCCCTTTTTGAGGTTTTTATGAATCGCGCATGGTGTGCCTCTAAGACTTACCCTTTTCCTACCGGTTGGTTTGTCTATAATAAAATGGGCTGCTCCCCAGATTTCGGGGTCGGCTAGGCGATATTATTATTAAGAATTGTTCAACTTTTACAAATTATATTTGCAGCACTTACCCCTGTGTACAAAATAACATGTATTTGAATTTGATTTCATTACTCTGATATGGAGCTCTTGTGGCCCATGCAGGTACTATCAACTATATTATGTACATGAGGGGAAACCTTTCGGTGAAAACCCCCTAAACCTACCTTTATTGTTTCTTTATTTGTTTTTAGTCATTGACTTACCTTCAGGAAGTGCGATAAATCTGCAATGCCCATTGTGGATCCCTATCCCCCTTTGTTCAACCTACCCCTCTGCGTTTCCGGCTTAGTTTATTTGCTGCTATTGTGGCTTCAACATCCCTCACGAGCCGGAACTGTTCAAGCCAACCTGCTTCGAGAATCCATTGTGTGATTCTGGCGATGTCTTCTGCACTATTCATCATAGCTTTGAAGGATCTAACTTTCGCTTTCCTCCACACTTCAGATCTTCCTTTTGACCATCGTGGGCAAGCCATGATCATGTGCTCCACATTTTGGGAGGGGTATCCACAAGGGCAACTTGGTGAGTCGACTCCGGGTACTTTTCTTCGGTACAGATAAGATTGGAAGCCGATATGCTCGCTTCTTATCTGCATGGCCATGCTGCTTTGAAACCTTTTGAGGTGTCGGTGTAGATGTGATGGTGTTCCCCAGAAATTCATCTTTTGTCTGCCAGTTTTTTTGTCTGTGAAAAAATTTGATGCTTTCCAGACTTCAGGGTCAAAATAACATGTAGGGATAGATATTGCCTGAGTGAGATCAAAAACCTGCATATGTATTAGCAGCAATTAAGCCAGGACCCACTATAAATCTACAGGGTACAGTAGAACCCTAATTAGCTAATAATGGGTCCCGGTATAAATGTTGAAAAGATTCATTGTAACTTGGGCTTTTATATTTGCAACACTTATCCTTGCAACAAAAATATCGGGCAAGGGTAAGTATTGAAAATATAAATTGTTGAATTTCAATGAATATTTTCAGCACTTATACCGGGACCCACATCGCTATAGATGAGGCTGGACTGTACAGTAGAGCCCCTCTTAGCTAATAGTGGGTCCTGGTATAAGTGTTGAAAAGATTCATTGTAACTTGGACTTTTATATTTGCAACACTTACCCTTACAGGTCATTTTGCGTGCAGGGGTAAGTATTGCAAATGTAAATGATTGAATTTCAATGAATTTTTTTAACACTTATACCGGGACCCACTATAGAGTTAGAGGGGGACGACTGTATAGATAGATGTAGATAGATCATGTCATATCACGTTGTATTTCCTCGAATCGAATCGCATCACATTAGTGAGTCTCGATTGTCGAGACCATGACTACCAAGAAGTTGCTCGAAGATAATATTGGCATTGTTTTGTTGCTCATAGTGCAATTTTTGAGTTCTCCGAGGCCCCATAGCTCGATTTAGGAGTGGCTCAGAAGTCTGCGATGACGATGAGCTAGACCGTTGAATAGGAGATCAGTACATTTTTTTGAAGATCATGAGATGAAAAGTTTCTATTGAAACTGGATGCTTGGTGACCATCATGAAAGAATAATGGTGACAGATTTACACGCTGATTTTCACCCCGACAACTCAGATGAAGATCGAAGTGAGGTTCTAAGTGAGACAGCGGCTCCATCTGAGGACTCCATTGATTGTTCAAGGTCCCGTAATTCATTACATTAACTTGCCGTGATACTGGGGCTCTATTGTTCATTAAATATTTTAGATTTTCTTGTTTCCAATTCTGGAGGTAAATATTAGAACAGCGTGGCTTAATATATCCTGTCATTCCACGTCCAAAACACAATGGGCCACTAATAGGGTTGCAAATAGCCGACCCATTTGCCACTAGATTTCTGGGGATGTTTCTATGGAGATTTTTGAAGCCGAGTATCCCGTTGCGGATAATTGTTGCTCATTAGAATTAGTTAGCTACTCCCGAATTTTTTAGGGATTGTTAAGTAGATTTTATCTGAGGCCAACACGTTTTGTATCCCACCAGTCTAGTTTGAACCTATCAGTAATACTAGACTTGGAGTATCCGTCAAACCGAAAATGATATTGTAAAAATGTATCTGCGCAATGATCGGCGTCCATTGTGGTCATAGTTTCGAGGGTTAAGCTCTTCAGAAACCTATCGCAGACCACCATAAGGTATCAAGGATCTCCAGTATCTGTGTGGGGAAGCTCTGTCATGAAATATATCGAAAGTTCACTATGTAAGCGATCTGGAATTGTTAAGGGTTGAGATAAGCCCTCTCGTCGTTCTCTGTATGAATGAGAGCGCCCACATGCTTTGCAAGATCTACAAAACCTACGCACCATTTGAGACTTACCGAGCCAATGAGAATCTCTTTTGAGAATAGCAAATTTGCTAAGTCTCCCTATGTGGCCGGGAATATTAGTGGTGTTTGCTTTCCAAATAATAGCTTTTTAAAGGGGTTCTGGGGTTGGAATCATTATTCTTTCTCTGAATTTCAGGGCCCATCTCAAATTAACTTCACATTTTGCTGTAGATAACTTCCAGTCTGCACAGCTGCGTGGGAAAGACCGCCGTCACGTATGAGCTGCTTCATATGACTTTCGAAAGGGTCCAGTTACTTTGACACCTTTATCCCATAGATCTTGTCAGTCAACTTCTTCAAAAATTGTATTTCCTTAAGGTCTGCTTTCGAACTAGTAGACAGCTGCTCTAGTTTGAGCTATACTTGCTAAATTATTCTGCACACGGGCAAATTCCTTCTGGTTTTCCTGCTCAGGAGTTATCCAGTTCTCTTTTAATGATTGCGCATTTCAGTTTTATAAACGCTTTTCATCACGAAGGATTGGCGTAATTTGTTCGCGCTCGCATGAGGCGTCCGTGTTAGAATGGTATGCGCTTCAATGGAATGTTCTTAAAGCTTTTTATGCCTGTTATGCTTGTGTTCACAGATGATGAGACTTATGGGACAATTGGAGGCTGTAGAAGGGATCAGGTGGAGGTTGTTGATTACTGACTACAAACTGTGGTCCTTTTTTTTTAAATCATATTGTATTCAGCCCCATAGCTATGACAAAAGATTTAAAGACATTTTGTTTTATTATGTGGTAGCTTATCTATGTACATGCAAAAAGCTATCTAACAAAGCTAATTGTTAACTGTGTGTCAATACGGACTAGCGTATAATAGGACATACAATTGGTATAGCGCAGAATGTCAGCCGAGCTACAACGGCTCAACCATTAACATTCCTAGTACACCTTACCAATAAATAGAACTAATTTCAACAGTCCGGTCGTCACGATTTTTTCCAGCTGTTAACTTTAACTGAAATCTGTAGCAGGAAAGTAGAAATATCTACAGTCGTCCCTCTCTAACTCGATAGTGGGTCCCAGTATAAGTGTTGAAAATATTCATTGAAATTCAATCATTTACATTTGCAATACTTACTCCTGCACGAAAAATGATCTGTAAGGGTAAGTGTTGCAAATATAAAAGTCCAAGTTACAATGAATCCTTTCAACACTTATACCGGGACCCACTATCGAGCTAGAGAGGGACGACTGTATATTAATTGCCCCTCAGATAAATTTCTGGTCTGTGTTAGATATTGTAGATTTTTATGATTAGACAAAATGGTAAAGGGTTGTGTCACACGTGAAACCAGCACACGGGCTAACCAAAAGATCTTGGTCGGGAGAGTTAGAGATGCAAGGGATAACTTTGGATTGAATGGGGTACGAATGGTAATTTGATGGGTTTAGGGTCTGGAAGTCGACCGAAAACATGGCGTAAAAGAATTACCTCGCCTTCTGTGAGAATTACTTTCCAGACATACATGCACTTTATCATATCGTCCAGTCTGAGGGAGGGGTGTGAGGATATGCCTTTATCCTTGTCAATATCACGCATATTGATCGTCTAATTTTAGCCTAGCCCCCGCTAATTGCCTACAAATAATATCGGAGGCATCGGTTGTTAGACGGCACGGGCATCAACCATAATGACAAAAATAACAGCAAACACCTCGGATATCATCATACAAACATCACCGCACAGAATAGTAAGGGTTAATACGGCACAAGTGTAAGAGCTAAATTGGGTTGAGACTAGTAATTAGAGGTCCTTTATTTTGTGTATACAAGACCGCACATCTGAGGAGAAAAACATTATATTCTTTACATAGATCTTCATCTCCTGAGTTTACTCTATCATCATTACAATACATTGATCTACCCTCCTCATATCTTTGAAGTCTTCTACTTATGAGTATAACCCAAGTTCTAACACCTTCGGCTGATCTACAAACATTTCTTCATAAAACACAGGCGATCAAGGGTGAAGTGGAAATTTGGGTTTCAAATGTGTACGAGTTTGGGATGCGTGCGGATTGTGACCCTGAGACTTAACTTGAGAGCCTCGTAAAACAGGATCCTTTTTATGGAGTAAAGTTATAGCTTAGAGGTTCTAGATCTTCATAGTGTTCCGAGTCCGTCCAAATCTCGAACCACATGAAACATCGGAGGCCAAGATATATTTGAGCAGCAAAGCGAGTTTTGTTCGACTACTTGAGAGGAAGAAGAGATAGGCTACTCTCATGGGATCGGTATCTCTAATTAGTTCGCTGCGCCATTCTTCCAGAGCTCTTACAATAGCTAGGAGTTCTTCGTTATGAATCTCATAATTACCTCCTGCTGGGGATTTTTTGGGGGAAGAATGCTGTAAGGCATAGCCTTCTATGAGACTAACTGCAAAAGATATGACCCCATACTAAAGCCAAAGCAGTCTACTTCAACAGTAGTGCGATCTGGATTCCAGTGTGCTAGGACTGGGGCAGTGATGAAGAGCTCCCTGAGGCGTTAAAATAAACTTTGCTGCAATTCCTCCCATCTCCATAACATATACAATAAATGAAGCGTCAACTCATTAACGTATCTGCATCATCATCATCATCAAGATCAATCATCACAACTCAACCGATCCAAACTCCCCGTACGGCGCAATGGCTTCCACCAACGCAACGTTTCCCTCAACGCCTGCCAACTCAGGCGAAGGACTCCATCCAAGTCTTCGTGGCATTGCTGCCGCCATGGAAGAAGCGGAACGCCAAAGAAAGCAAAGAATGGGCCTGGCCCAGGAATTTCTAGGAACCATCGACGCCTGGGCTAAAACCAAGGCAGGTACGGAAGAAGCGTCGTTGTTGGCGCCGTTCATTGAAAGGATAGCACCCATCGTAACCGCGTTTGCGATTGGCAATGCACAAATCTCCGAATCACCCTGTAAGAATCCTAACCCTAGAACGAACACGGTAACAACAGCTGGGCCTAGGGCTACAAAGCCGACCGAGGCGCCAAACCTCGCCCTCCCCAAAAAGCCGCAGGAGGCCAAGTCTCCGTGGGTCACAATAGCCAGGAAAGCGGCAAAACTCCCACCACCACCCGCCGCCACGACAATCCGCAAGCCTGCTATACAGAAAAAGCCGGCTATACAAGAAATGCCAAAAGAAGACAGACGCCTTTTTCTTCGGCTAGGTCCAGAACACGAGTGGCGCAAGCTGTCACCTGTCACAATAAAGAAAATCGTAACCGAGAGAGCTGGGGTCGCACACTCAGCAATCATAGCGATGACACAAGTTAGGTCAGGCCTAGCAATCGAATGTGCGTCAGACGCACTCAGACATGCAATACTGAGTGTAGGCCCTTCTTTTCAAAAAGAGAACATGACAATAGAGCCTGCGTCAGACTGGACCTCGGTTATTGTCCTGCACGTACCCTTATTCATCCGAACAATGGATGCTAGATTAGAGGTTACAAGTGATATGGTGAAAAAAGAATGCCAGGCAGTCTGTGGGATCACGCCCATACAGGTGCGCCCTAATGATGTCAAACTAGGGCAGTACTCCACTAGCTGGATCATACACTTCAAACAGGTACCAGCAAACCTAAAATTCAGACTCTTCGACGAAAGCGGCCCGGCGATGCCATTCTCCCGTCGTCGCCCTATTGAACAGTGCCAGCGATGCTGGGGTTATCACTCGACAAGAACATGCGTCAAAGGACAGCGATGCGAGAAATGCTCGGGGACGCATGAGAAGATAGCGTGCACTGCCAACCTCCCCAAGTGCGCCAATTGTGCCGGACCGCACGAAGCCACCAACTTGGACTGTATGGCCCGACCAAGCCGACAGCATGGTCAAGTAACGCCTCGCACACCGGCTGAGTTACGAATAATTCGAGAACGTGGTCACCGAGATTTTAAAGCGGCGATTGCTAAATCCGAAGTGAAAGGTAAAGTCTCTGAGGCCACTAACACTTCAGCAGAAAAAGGTATGACTCCTGAGGTCATAAGCATACCGGAAGAAGAGATGCGTGATAATGAGTAGGACACCAAACTCACATAACTTCTACGAAAAGCTAGACACCCTTCAATTTCACCAAGTGAACGTTGGAAAGGGTGGATCAAACATGGATATAGCACTCCAACAGGCATGGGATGCAAAAGTACATGTAGTCATGATACAAGAACCTTGGACCATGCGGAAAAACGGAGAATTCATTACGAAAAGCCACACGGGCTTCGATAGTTTCATACCCTTCGGAAATACGACACCGAGAGTACGCCCACGCGCTATTACCTATGTGCGAAAAGGACTCCGCGCAACTCAAGTCAGTCCCTCCGCATCTGGCCAAACGCTGGACTACTGTTTCGTGCAGGTTAACGGACTCACTTTTGTAAACGTCTACCGTGCCCCAGGCCACAGTGGGACCTTAGAACCTTTACTAAAGTGGAAGCCCTTAGGCCCCTCAGTAGTGGGAGGCGACTTTAACTCCGTTTCCCAGCATTGGCAACCACTCACCGAGCGTCAATACGGAAATGGTGATCTCATCATGGAATGGGCACTGGAAAATAATATGCATCTAGTAAGTATCGTAGGAGATAGTACTCACCGAGATGGCAATGTTCTAGATCTTACCTGGAGTAACACAACTGCATTCGCATCAGTATCAAGCCTCCATCACTGCACATCAGATCACTCAACAATTGAAGGTTCAGTTGACATACCTGGTAACTCTGATCTATCCGGAATTCCAAGATTAATCCGCGTGAAAGACAGCGATTTACAAGAGTACGCTCGGTGCGTTAAGCAGTGGGTAAGACAGGGCCCCCTGAATAGCCCAACCGACATAGAAAACTACACGAGGAGTTTAATCCAAGTACTTCAAGACGCAGTCAGACATGTAGGGCGGACACCTGCAGTAGGCAGAGGAAGAACAGCACCATGGTGGGATGACAACTGCAAAAATCGTCAGATCGACTATAGGACAGCTAAGAGAACATCGGAAAACGTAACAGGCGCACGAAGGGTATTCCGAGCCGCTGTGAAAGCAGCAAAACGTGAATACTGGACAAAGCAAGTTGAAGCGATCGAGACGGAAGCACAAGCGTTCAAACTGATGAGATGGGCCAAACCAAGGTCTGCAAAAGATCCGCCTCCTCTCCAGATATCTCCAAACCAGTGGCTCTCAGACCCACTTCAGCGGACGACTGCACTACGAGACTCTCTCCTGGCAAGATTCAGTGCGAGAAATGATATAAGCTCATGGGAAGAAAGCCAGCCTGAGCGCATTCCATGGGACAAAGAAATTTCACTGGAAGACGCTACAGCAGCAACCATTGGAAGCAAAGAGACTGCTCCGGGCCACGACAAAATTACCCTCCGACTCTTAAAAGCCTGTTGGAGCACGATAGGTACGCTTGTCAGGGACCTCTTTCAGGCATGTCTCGACTTGGAATACTATCCGACACCATTTAAGATAGCCGAAGTTGTTCTACTCCCAAAGACAGGACGCGATCTCTCTAGTCCAAAGGGATGGCGACCCATCTCTCTACTCTCTAGCTTAGGCAAAGGACTAGAACGACTTGTAGCAAAAAGAATGTCGTGGCTGGCAATAAAGTAAGAAGCAGTTCCAGCACAACTATTCGGCGCACTTCCAGGACGCTCAGCAGTCGATTTGGTATCCTGTGTTATACACGATGCTGAAGCGGCAATGAGGTCTAACAAAGTGACAGCGATGGTTACGCTAGATGTCCAAGGGGCATTCGACGCGGTACTACACAACCGACTACTTTCACGCATGCGCGGACAAGGCTGGCCTCTTTCACTTTGCCACTGGGTAGAATCGTTCCTAGCGCGTCGAAGGGTACTGGTAAGATACAAGGAAGGTGTTACTGACGAAAAGTATGTAGAATGCGGAGTCCCACAAGGATCACCACTCTCGCCACTACTGTTCATGCTATACATCGCAACACTCTTCAGTGATGGCGCGCCAGACTGTAGATTCGGGTACGCAGACGACATTGCCATCATCAGTATCGGCAAAAACGCCTGCGAAGCTGTAGAGGCAGTTCAAAAAGAAGTAGATACAATAACCCAACTGGCTCTGAGACATATGATAAATTTTGACCCTTCCAAGTCAGAGCTTCTTGTTTTCGGTGGAGGACCAAAGAAGAAATTAGATTCATCCCAACTCGCAGTAAGAGTTGGTGAACAGACAATAATGGCTTCTGAACACATTCGATGGTTAGGAGTATGGCTCGATACTCAATTGACATTTAGGCAACATGTTCATAAGTGGTGCAGCAAAGCACAACGACTAGCGCAATTTTTACGTAATAACAATAGAGTACAGCGAGGTGCAGCTCCGGGAGCTCTAATCCAAGCAGTGAACGCATGCGTAGTAAGCACAGCAACCTACGGTGCTGAAGCCTGGTGGCCGGGACTGTCTCGTATCACGACGGTAAAAGAGAAGAAAGTAAGCACTGGGGTCGGTTGGCACCTCAAACAATTAGATCACGCAATCCTGACAGCAATCCGAGCCGCACTACCAGTATGGCGAACAACACCAAACAAGGTGCTCCACCGGGAATCGGGAATTCTACCCGCCGAGATACTTTTGCAACACCGTCAGCTTCGAAGTCTAGCCAGAATCCGCCGGCTGGATAGCCGTCACCCATTGTCAGCAAGGGCTTTCGAAACACCAAAGCAAACAATAAAACGTCTGAAACTGCGTGAGGGGCAAAAGGAACGCATCTTCAAAGTTCCTGAGCGATATCACACACGCCTTCAGAATGGAAACCTAAACCTGCCAGCATCAGAAGGGCCCGGGCAGCTTTATAGACCTAGAAACGCAGAGGCGACAGACAGAGTCAGGCGTGACAAGAAGAAAGAGGCCAGGCAGAGTAAAAGGTGGCTAAGTGACCTACCAGAAGAAACGCTCTGTGTCTACTCAGACGGCTCATCGACTGGACCAGCTCACTCAGCATATGGCTACGTCATCTACAAAAACAGAATGCTCATTGCAAGCGGTGGAAAATTTATCCCTGGAGCTGAAGTCTTTGATGCAGAAATCACCGGGGCCTTACAAGGCCTAGAGACAGCATTAGAAATCGGAGACAGAGCAGATATCAAGGTGCTCCTTGATAACGAGGAGGCAGTCAGTGCTCTCAGGAGCGGCATATCAAACTCCTCGCAAAGTAAAGTAAAACAATTCTCAGAACTATGTGTCACGTTGGTGGGTGGATATTGTGACTTTCAGATACCCGTGCTGTTGGGAATGTTATGGGAGATAGAGGAGTAGAGAATAAAGAAAGTGACAAGGCAAAGTGAGAAGAAATGTGGACTGAGATAAGTGGTATCTAAGGTGGTAGACTTCTAAGGTAGTTGATTTCTAAGGTGGTGGATTTCTAAGGTAGTGATAGGATGACAGAAAAGACAAAGCGTGAAGAGAGAAGAAGGGAAGGCTACAACTCCTTATGTACAGTAGAATCCAAATTCCTAGAACCATTATCCTGAAGATTTGCCATAAATTATTCAACCCAAGCAAGTTAAAAATAACGAAACGAAAATAGAATATCTAAATAAAGCTTGTTGCGAAGATTACTATTAATGCGTCGGTCCTAAAATAGATCGGCATAACAGATCTTCAGGGTCCAGCAAGGAGATATTCAATTTGAAAGTACCGGGGCCTGACAAGTTCTGACATTACCCCCTCCCATTTTTAGGGGCGAGCTCCTGCGAGCCTGGCGCATTAGGATAGCATCGATGGAAATCATCAATTAATTCTTTACAGTTTTCTAGATGACCAAGTGGCTCCCAAGTAGTATCATTGTAACCCGTCCATCTGACTAGGTATTGTATTTTCTTTCTTTTTATTCTAGAGTCAAGGATGGCTTCTACTTCATAAGTGTCCGGACCCATGGTGTCTTGTTCGAGTGGTGGTGGATTTTGTTGGATTTGAGATGGAAAACCTATATGGGCCGGACGTAATAGACTCACATGGAAGTTATTATCAACCTTGAGTTGTGGTGGTAGATCTAATTTTGCAACTAAAGGTGTTTTCATGGCAAGAATCTTCCAAGGGCCCGCCCTGAGATGATCTAACTTCTTCGTGGGTCGTGACAGTGAAATATTCCTTAAGGAAAGGTATACCATATCACCAGCTTCAAAACGTGGAGCAGGGAGACGCCTTTCGTTTGCGTATGTTGACTGAAATGCTTGAGCAAGGGTAATTTGTTCCGAACAGTATTGTACGATTTTTGACATTCGAGACACAAATTCAGGGGCTTCCCGAGGTTCTGAAGAGTCAGACTCAGGTCTAAAGTCCAGTCTAGGGTGATGACCAAAAGAGGCATAGAAAGGAGTGATCCCGGTCGAAGAATTTATATGATTGTTGTAGCAAAATTCTGCTAGAGGAAGATGTTTTACCCAATCGTCTTGATGGTAGTTCACGTAATGGCGCAGATAAATTTCCAGAGTTTTGTTAGCTCTTTCTGTTTGTCCATCAGTTTCGGGGTGGTACGAAGTGGAGAGTTTGTGGGTAATATTTAAGCATGAGCAGATTTCTTTCCAGGTCTTATCGATGAAAGCCCGTCCCTGGTCCGAAACAAGTGAGTCAGGCAGCCCCACAAAGCGAACAACATTACTGAGAAATGCTTCTGCAGTATCTTTGGCCGTCGGTCTCTCTAGAGGTATGATCCATACTCTTTTTGTTAGACGATCGACAACTTGAAGAATAAATCTATAGGTAAAATTTCGAACGTTACAAATGGGCAAAGGACCTACAAAATCGAGAGTGAGATGTCTAAAAGAAGCTTTGGGGGGTGGCAAAGGGCATAAAAAGCCATGAGGCTTTTGAGTAGACGGGTTGTTTCTCTGGCAAGCTTCACAGCCTCGAGCGTATTTCTTTGAGTAAATGTGACAATTAGGCCACCAATACTGTCTGCTAAGTAAGCTGTACAGTGCAGCCGCACCTCTATGACCATAGAGCGGATTGTTGTGAAGCTGTTGTAAAACTGACTCACGAAGGTTTTGTGGGACATATTCCTTATTATCTAAAGAAAATGAGTGGGGGGTTAATCTGCAATTTGCTAGTTGTATATCTTTACGATGAATATTTTTATTCGCGATTGCTGTTCAGATGTCTTGGCAGAATTGGTCGACTTTGCAAGATTCGCTCCATTTATCAGTTGATAATTCTAGTGGGTAGGTTGTGTCTGTACCAGCAGGTAAATTAGCATCGGAGGCCTCAGTATTCATTTCGCGAATGAGCTGGTGTGGCTTGAGTAGTGTTTGAAATTGTTGTTTATTTCTCTCATCTTCATTGATCAAAGGTTTGTCAGCGCTGATCCTGGTAAGGGCATCGGGCTTGCCTGATTTCTTGCCGGATCTGAAAACAATCTTAAAATCATAATCTGCAAGTAGCTCATTCCATCGCGCTTGCCTTCGATTTAATTTTTTTGTCGTCGTGAAATATTCAAGATTCTTATGATCAGTCAAAATTAAAGTAGGTGCTTCGACTGATCCTAGTTCAGTAGTCCAGTTCTCAAAAGAATTAACGATGGCTAGAAGTTCTTTATCGTAAATGTCATAATTACACTCCGCTGGGAGCATTTTTTAGACATGAAAGCTACAGGTCTAAGGATACCGGTGGCGTCGTATTGCGATAGAACTGCTGCGGTTACAAAGTCTGAAGCGTCAGTTTCGAGGATCGTTTGTAGCCGTGGATCAAAATGTGCCAGCATGGTCCCATCTTTGAAAGCCTGTTTTATTTGAAAGAATGATGATTCGCAGATGTTATCCCATATAAACGGAACGTCTTTTTTCGTGAGCTGGGTCAGTGGAGTGGCCAAACGGGAAAATTCTGGGATGAACCGTCGATAAAAGTTTGCAAACCCCAGGAAACTCTGAATGTCGTGGATTGACTTTGGCGTTGGCCATTCCTGCACACACGATACCTTCTTTGGATCCATTTTTATCCCCTCAGTTGATATAATCAGGCCTAGATACGTCACCTGGGTTGTCTCAAAACTACATTTTGATATATCCGCTTGTAAGCCATGTTCACGGAGACGTTGAAGCACAGACTTAACATGACGCCGGTGCGCCGACAGATTCTCGGAGTAGATTAGGACGTCATCCATGTATGCAGTACAAAATTGATCTAAGTATCCTCGCAGAGCATGATTGATGTAGGCTTGGAACGAAGCGGGACCGTTTGAAAGTCCAAATGGAAGAACAAGAGGTTCAAATAACCCATACCGACACGTGAATGCAGCTTTCCACTCGTCTCCCTCTTTGATTCGAAGTTTGTTAAAGGCCGATATTATGTCGAGTTTGGTATAAAATTTAGCTTCTGATAGTTGGCTGAGAGTTTCCGAAATTAAGGGAAGAGAGTGTCGATTCTTAACTGAAGCAGCGTTCAAGCCTCTATAGTCAATACAGAATCGGAGATCTCCATTGGCTTTCTTGACAAATAATACAGGCGCGGCAGCTGGTGATCGAGAAACACGAATGAAGCCTTTGGAGAGTTCCGTCTCTAAGTAATCACGTAAGGCCTTAAGCTCGTGATGGTTCATTGAGTAAGGTCGTGAGGCTGGCGGCTCTTTCCCCGGCAGGAGATCTATCGGGTGATCCCAGGGTCGATGAGGTGGGAGAGTATTAGCTTGTTTCTTATCGAAAACGTCCAGAAATTCATGATATTGGGGTGGTAAAAATTTTTCAGGTTCGGCGTTTTTTGGGGTAGTAGTTATAAGATTGCCTATAGAAGCCGTAGCTAATCGTTGCATAGGCTCATCGATAAGAATGTCAAGATCGCGAAGGCTAAAAGCAAAAGTTTGGCTACCTGGCTCTCGAACTGCTAGAGCATAAACTGATGCCGAGACTCTTGTCGGCTTACAGAAAGAAGATGAGGCCTGTTTATCTTTAGGAATAAATGGTCTTGTCTGTGTTTCCTTTGAGGAGCCAGGAATTGGTACTTGACAGTTGGAATATTGAATGGTGGTCTCGAATTGACAGCAACCTTTTTCCAAACATGGTTCCCCAAAAGTAATAGTATGTTCCTTCCAATTTACATATGGCTCATGTTTCTCCAACCAGGGAAGACCAAGAATAAGTTCGTACTTACATTTTTCAGTTACGAATGCAGAGAGTTTCTCGACATGGCCCCTAAGAGTAAAATGAAAAGATACCTTGTGGGTAATTTGAGAGCCTTGATTTCCCTCAAATCCTACGAGAGCAATGGGAGAAGAGAGAGGCGTCTGAATGAGGCAAAGCCGATCACAAAGAGATTTTGAGACAAAAGCATAACCAGATGCGCCGGTGTCAACGAGGGCAGTTAAGTTCTCATTATCTATCTGTCCATGTACATACATATGACGGGAAGCTAACAAGCCTAAAACTCCTGCGTGACCAACCGATAACGACTCCAACACGCGACTTACTGTTGGAGTTCCCCTTTTAAATTTTCTGGTGCAGTTGGAGGTTCAATAGTGGCTGTGGCAATGTTACGTGATCCGAGTGGACAACTAGGAGCCATGTGTCCTAACCTGTTGCACCAAAGGCATCGACCAAGGGCTCGACGGGCGTCTTTGGCTTGACTAGTCAGGTGGCCGTCTGGTCCTTTTTGTCTAGACAGGACATCCAAATCCATTGCTGATCCTCCCTGTGATACCGTAAGTTCGGGTGTGTGAGGAATTCTTGATGGTGGCGTAGGAAAATTGAAGGTTCTTTGGAATGTTGGAGGCGGTGTGGGTGAAGGAACTGTGGGTCGAGGCTCCCTTGAAGCGCTTGGGAAAGTTGCCTTGAACTCGTGAACGCGAGCATCTTTAACCCGTAGGTACGCGACAAATTTATCATAATCTGTAGGTACATCAGAAGCAGACAAGAGGATTTCTGAGAGCTTGTATGATAGTCGAAGTTCCAGCATTTTCTTCCAGGTTGATTTATCAACATCGGCATACGTTGAATCGGCCATATTTTCATGGAAAAGAGTTATGAAATCATGAAACCTCATATTGCCTTGGGTCATCTTTTCTACTGCACGCGTAGCTCTCCCTTGTAGGCCTGGGTCGCCACATTCCTGCCGCAAAGCATCTAGGAATTCGGATAAGGTTGTAATTTCGGGAGCAACTGAAGGGTCTTCCAGGTGGCGGAAGTGGGATCTCATTTTCTGCAAAGCTCCGGGCCCGAGACACTTGTACGCGAAACGCACTTTAGACATTTCGGTTGGGAATGAGTAGTCATCATCCTGTAATTGATTTGCCAGTTGAGAGCAAAAGGGGCGTAAGTTACCGTGGGTGCCATCATACAATGACATTGGAGGTGCTGAAATTCTGGCAAAGGATGTATTTTTTGGAGCTGGGGTTGATGCAGAGGAGCTAGGCATCTCCTGTGAGGCAAATAGTTGTGCAACTCGGGAATCGTCATGGTTTATTGCATATTCCATAGCTCCAGGAGCCTGCAGGAGGTACGGAACACTCCAAAGGTGGGACGGAAGAAATCTCAGAGTTGGCATGTCTTCGGGGTACTCATCCATGGGCTCTGACGACGGTGACTCGAAAGTATTTCCCATCTCCATGGGAACTGATTAGACGCTTTGTAATGTCACGTTGGTGGGTGGATATTGTGACTTTCAGATACCCGTGCTGTTGGGAATGTTATGGGAGATAGAGGAGTAGAGAATAAAGAAAGTGACAAGGCAAAGTGAGAAGAAATGTGGACTGAGATAAGTGGTATCTAAGGTGGTAGACTTCTAAGGTAGTTGATTTCTAAGGTGGTGGATTTCTAAGGTAGTTGATTTCTAAGGTGGTGGATTTCTAAGGTAGTGATAGGATGACAGAAAAGACAAAGCGTGAAGAGAGAAGAAGGGAAGGCTACAACTCCTTATGTACAGTAGAATCCAAATTCCTAGAACCATTATCCTGAAGATTTGCCATAAATTATTCAACCCAAGCAAGTTAAAAATAACGAAACGAAAATAGAATATCTAAATAAAGCTTGTTGCGAAGATTACTATTAATGCGTCGGTCCTAAAATAGATCGGCATAACAGATCTTCAGGGTCCAGCAAGGAGATATTCAATTTGAAAGTACCGGGGCCTGACAAGTTCTGACACTATGTAAGGCTCGACCCGCGGTCGAGGTCCGCTGGATCCCGGGACATTGCGGTATTATAGGGAACGAAAAGTCTGATGCGCTAGCTAAAGCAGCATTGGCACCAATTAATATGGCTCACAACAGTTTGATCTCTGAAACGGTAAGTAGCGAACACCATGTCCTACTAACATTTGCGGCACTTAAACGGCAAGTCACAATACATTTACAGGACCTATCGGAAAAATGGTGGCGCAAAAATAGACCACTTAGGTACGAAGAACTGGATCTAACAGTGCGACGAAAACGGCCCCCGGAGTTAGCACTCCCACGATGGGCATACCACCGCCTAATAGCAGCACGGACTGGACATGGTGACTTCGCGAGTTATCACAGACGGTTCAAACACGAAAACGAAGAAATGCGGTGCAAGTGCGGACGAGAGAAACGGCCATGGCATTTTGCCGAATGTCGCCCGGCTGTCCAGAAATGGCGGTCAAGCGCCAAGGAAAACAAACCTATAATCAGAGATATGATAGGTGAAGACGGATGGCGTACCTTTTTGCGCTTCCTAACTGTAACAAAGTGTTACAGCAAGAACGATATTTAAGCAGGAGTATTGAATTACGACTGAAGCCTCTCTGCGCTTTGTTTTATGTTAGTGTTCAATATTAGATAGCGCGGGGAATAAGGTGCAGTGCAGGGCACTAGCTCCTTAGATATGGTGTTTTTATCTGTTTCCATGGTTCATAAGAACTATTCATGTAGGTAGCGAAGTTAGATCTGGACTACCCGTGCCATGCCTCCTAGGTGCTGGGCTTGCGCCTGACCACGTTAAAAGTATCAAATCAAATCCTCCCATCTCCATGTTTGATTCTTATGCGTCAGAGTAACCAGAAGGACAGCTACTTTGCTGAAGTAAATAAATTCTCTGTAGAAGTTGGCAAAACCAAAATAAATTCCTGCGCCTTTTACTGTTTTTAGTTAGTTATATGCTTTAATAGCTTTGATCTCATCGGTATCTAACCCAATTCCTTCACCCGCAGTAATTATAAATCAAAGATATTTAGTAAACTGGACAACGAATTCGCATCTCTCAATGACCAGCTTCCGACCTGCCTTTCCTTGAAGTTCCGACACGAGAGGAACCTTGAGAAATGATCTTTGCGTGAGCTGTCTGAACAGAAAAGCACATTATAAGTGTATGCTGAGCAGAATTAGTCTAAAAATTCGGTAAGAGTACTTTTGATGTATCTTTGAAAAGATGCAGGGGCTCCCGCTAGTTCAAAAGGAGTAATTAGTCATTTACACGGCACAAATCGCGTTCTAAATACCGTCTGTCATTCATCTCCTTCGTTTGTTTGGGGCCGGTGGAATACTGCAGAAACGTCAACCTTCGTGAAATTTTTGATCTTGGCAATATTCCTGAGAGTTTCTCTGGAAAGGAGAAGAAGATATCGGTCTTAACATGTAATGACGTTAGGGTCCTATTATCTACGCTGAATCCGAAACCCCTCCTAGTTTCTTAACAAGTGATACTAGTGCTTTTCCAGAGGAATGGCTTGCTCTAATCCAATCATGACGAAGGAGGTCAGTCAGAGTTTTCCGTAGTGCTAAAAACTTATCACGCGACATTCCGTAAAGGGGCCCCCGTGGGACATCCAAATCGTGTCTTTGGTCATCTTTTTGAGTCCATACAGTGATCTCTACCTTTTTTTGAGTTGGAATTGCTAGATCGTCGTCATCATCAAATTTATCTTTACGATACTTCAGTTTTTCAGGAATTTTTTTCTAACCAATTCTCTACTTTTGGCTTGGTTTTTTTGTCTTTATTGGAAAATTGATTTCAATTTCTCTCATTTGAACGGCACAAATTCGGGTCAGATAATCTCATCCTGAGGAATTTTTCTTGCGGAGGCAATAAAAAAGGAGTGTGCGAAGTCTTTACGGATCCGATCGACTTGAGCTGTAAAATACAATGACTGAAAGTAAGTTGACGCTTAAATCATTCGTGTTATCTATCCAGCCGCTTTCTTGAACTTATGAGCTTTGCCTGGCTGTTTTGATCTGGAGAGTTCGAGATCCTGCCGAGTTTACGACATTGTTATATTTCATCCAGGGATCTTCAAGGATGTTAGGGGCAGCGAATTTATCGACAATATATCCAATGGTTATCTTCATATACCCGCCAGCATCAGTATTAGCCCAGGCAATGTGTGATATGATCTTCTTGTTGGTATCTCGTCCTACCAATTTTGATAAGCGTTCTAGAAATGAAATGCGCGGGATATTCAACTTGAGAACTAGGGCGGAGCTAAAAGTATAATAGCATAGAAAACTGATATCATTATTTCATTATGATTTATAGCACATCAATCTCAATAAGAATTATATTAACCATTAGATTTGATAGATATCTCTAATTTTTTTGTACAAAAGATAGAAAAAACTGGTTGGTTTACGTTCTGAGCGATCGACTTTCTTCTCCGGAAGGACTTGTGAGCCAAATTTATGTGCCCCGAAATCTGGTCCACCATTTTGAAACCCAGCTTTTTACTTTAGTTAGGGCAGTGGCTCTTTGATTTTGTTCATTCGATGTGCTAGCATAACTTAGCCGGCCCCCAATCAGCTTTAGAGAGGTACTGGGTTTTTTCTCAGCTTCAATTCTATCAGCTACACCTTTCTGTAATGCAATGATGCGGCTGAAATTGAAGCTATCTTGGCCTAGACTCCACCCCATGACACCACCAAGATTTCGTGCGGCTACAATTTCGGTGAATTTGCGTGATATGAGTTCTGGAGTGTCCCAAGTCCAAAAAAGACTGTTGGGCTTATCATAGAAGTATTGACCGCCAGCCAATTCGTCAGTGACTCCACTATCAATAGCTGTCTGGAATAACTCTTGCATAGAGGGTTTGATACATCCAGAGCCATACGCGGCGCCCTGGCAGCTTTCACAATAGTCCGCAGTATTTCCACTAGTCCAGGTTAGCTCATGCTGTTTGTTCTTGTAGGAAAACTTTAAGAGTTCGGTACGGAGTATGACATATTACAGAGGCAACTATCAAACTAAATAAGACGTACCAAAACCCGTAGGCAGAGCAGCACAAGTTTTCGGGGCAAAAAGTTGATAGAGAAGGACCACAAGTATTGTCGACGGATTCAGACAAATTTGCGGGAGATTTAGCGAAGTTAATTGCTTCAAACGACATAGAACCGCTCTTGCCAGTATCTACTCCGTCTGAACTTTCGAGTACTTGAGTGGCACATCCAAGTCCTGTCTCACAGGGGTGGGTCGGGTCGACAGAGAACCAGGATGAGAACATTGCAAAGCCCAAGTTGATCTTCCTGGGATCTAGTTGAAGCCGGTTTATGTAGTGGTCAATAACTTCCAGGGATTTTTTGACGTCACTGTGGTGTTTGGTAAATTTATCACGACGGGTCATGAAATCATAAGTCATCACATTAACCCAGTCAACCGATTTCCAAATAGATGATGCCTTTTCAGAAGTGAAGGCGATCATATCTTCAAACTTTCCAGGAGCAGAAATTGTGAGAAGTTTTTCAGGACCGATGGCTGAGCGGATTTCAGCTAGCAATAAAGGATAGTTTTCAGCTTCTGAGGCCTTTGCCGAATCAGGCACTTGATGAGGGTGTGTCCCATTGCCACCCGGGAATTTCCAGTGAATATCTACGCCGTCATAGCTGAATTTTTCAACAAAAGAAGCCATATTTGTAGCAAAAAGCTTTCTGGAATCTTCTGTGGCAGCTCCAATCTCAAAGCCGGCATTGTCAACCCAGTCTCCGATTGCAATCAAAACTTTAGTACCATCATCAAAATGAGATCTTACGCTAGGGGTATCTTCGAATGGTATGTACTTTCCTACCGGGCTAGCTGTGAAAAGAGAGGGATTGGCATAAGCGATGATTACATGGTCAATACCTGTCGTGATAGTTTTGTTTGGAGGAAAGGGATGATATCTGGAGGTTTGTTAAGAAGCTTCACTGTGCACAAACGGAGAGATACTTACTGATCATAGAAAAAGACATATCGAGCCTGAACAGAGATTAAAGAAAGCGCAAAAAAGATGGCAGTAAAGGAAAGTCTGGCCATCGCATTTACTCTAAATGATCGAATAACTTCAATGAATAGTTGACTGAATCAAACCCGATTGAGGCGGCTGTTCAGAAAAGACTGGCGGGAATCGCTCCATTTATCTGGAACTGGATGAGGTCCATATCGGATGGTGAACTGTCTGCACCAGAATAAAGGCATATCTATGACAACGTTGCCCAGGCATTTGAAAATTCTCATATCCTTACTGTCGTGGCATAGACTTCTTTGGCTGCATAGTCTTGTCAGGATTTAAATTGGCATAATTACGCACCTCATATGAAATTGCTTTTATAAAACTAGTCTTGGAATGATTAGCTGATAAGATTTAAGTAATTTCGAACAGATGCCCCAGAATCCTCGGAGGTTGTGTTCTAAATTCCATATTCAACGGTCAAAATTGGTCCGTGTCAGACATATGAGTATCCAAAGCCATTAACCTGCCACGAGACACTGTATGCATCGGAGACAGCAGAGTGGCCGGACAAGATCGGAGATGGATACCCACAATTTCGCATAAACATTACCTACACTCATGCAAAAGTAATAGATGTGAAATTAGATTACAATATGGTGTCGGATCCTTGTTCCCCGCCCTCGGGGTTCATTCGGTCCTCGCTTAATCTGTGCGCTAGTGGATGCTAGCGGCCGCACTAGTCCAGATTAGAAGACTCTAGTCTTAATTGGGAAGCATCTATGATTCCGAATTTCAAGGTTAATTACCTATAGTACCACTGTCTGATAGACGCGCCCTGGGACGTGACGTTTTGAGTTTGTCGCGATCCCTCTTGTTCAATCATCATATGATACATACCTGTCTAAGTACATAGCTACTCACGATAAGTTTTTCAAGCCGTGATATCAGTTACCATTCGTTGCGGAGCTTCCATTACTCGTAACTACCTACACTTGTTAACCACGCAGAATTCATCATAGTATCAAGGACACGCAAAGCGCGTATGAAGCGTATTCGTCAAGGACAAGACACGAACCGACACGTCAGAACGCAGATAACCACTTCTGAGAGCTCCCCTCCTCGCCTTCTAGACCCAGAAAGTTCAATCATCAGCAGTACTAGAGAAGACTCAAGTGGAGAAACCCTAGGAGAAGAGAATAATGGAGTCTGGTTCTGGGACTCTGACGCCGAAGAATGAAATACGGACACTGAAGTTGAGGACTTGGGTGGAGACTCGCACATGGACTATGAAGGTATGTCTAGTAAATCATGAGTCGCAAGCGGCAAGCCTTGAAAGAAGTCTAACAAGCCGGTGCAGATGACATTGAGATTGAAACCGAGACGAACACCCAAGGGAAGAGAACTTTGTCGTGGGCTGCAGATGCTGACAAGCATTTGAGGGGAAGTTACGGCAACGGATCTCGTTCGACTGGAAGAGAGCTAGAAAACATGCAAAAGAATTGCAGTCTGAGGCTGCAAAGTCTTTCAATATCAAAGCATTGTTCAATCGTCAAAGTGACTTGAATTTATCATCTCCCACGATGCATCACGACGTGACTGTGAGGCCCTCCCTCCACGATGCTCCACCAGTAGTAAGATATCCAAATTATAAACCTACATCAAGTTGATGTAAGCATTGTATCATAATATCTAATGACTTTGGGGTAGGTTGTTGCGCCAAGCGTCTCTTTTCTGTACAGGATGACTTCTCACAGCAAAAGAACGCAATTGAGGAAGCTGTGCTAAGTTCCTCAAATGGGCGGTATCACAGGGTTCTATACTATCCTAAGTACCACTGTGAACTGAACCACATAGGGCACTACTGGTGTGGGTGTAAGCAGAATGCGCGGATGATGTGCGAGTACAATATCGATTACCTTCGCATACAGCTGCCTCTCATCTTGACGAGTGTGTCCAACAGCACGATCTCGGCAAACTACCGCAGATGCTGGAGAAAGATAAGGTTGTATCGAGAAGGGATTGATTTTTGTTCGACAGAGTAGAAACTCAGAACCACGCATCACAAGCCCTACACAGTTGGGGAGGATAGGTAGTAGCGCGAAGGGCATGTTAATCATGTTCAGGGCACATTTTGCCGTTGTCAATCTGTGAGAATTTGGGGTTACATAACCATATTTGGTGCGATCTCATTGGCTGCTCTATGTGGCGCTGGGGGTCCAATATTTTTTCCCTCACCAAAATAGGTCCCTCTTGTAATATTAATAAGTCCGCGTCGCTCGCGTTGATTGTTTAATCCCCGCATGTAATTGTTCATCTAATGGTTATCTATCGATTCACGCCAGCTCTTTGTAAATGAGGGCTTGTAGAGGTTGTCGTTTTTTTTTAGAAAATGTGGTGCTTTGACATTTTCATGAGGGCGGGGAACAAAGTTCCGTCATCATAGCTACAACTAAGATTAATGTTTTCACTAACGGATTTTTTTACTAATAACAATGATCTCAGTTCACTAATTGAAATTATGGTGATACTCGCTAATGAGGATCACGTCGCAACCAAGATTAAAATTTGAGGAATCCTCTTTCACAGGAGTTCGACAAAGCGCAAACGATTGACCCACAATCAGTCAGCCTCGGCAACCTACGAGATAGTAAGTGGATTTTACAGAGGCCTTGCGATTGCGTCTACTATGAAGATAGTCACCGAGTGGCATAACTTTCCGTCAATGCCTCTACTCTCACATACCGATTTTTACTCGCTTTACGAGTGCTTAGTAAAATTAGGCCCGACTAAGGAAAGGCGTTTAATGATTGATAAAATGGCGCTGAGGTAGTCCTAGAAACGTAAGGAGAACGCGGAAATTCGCTAGATCAGAGGTGAAGATAAACCCGCTGATGCCATAACAAGACTTTACTGAATCGTGCCCTGGAACGACTCATCCATCGTAACGAGTTGACGATCTGAATCGAAGGTACAGCTCTAAGTCCACACTAGAAGGTATCTAGATATAAAAAGATGATGACCCTGGAGAGATATGGCGCTTTACAGGCAAGAATAAAACTGCTATGGTTAGACGATAGGACAAGATAAACATGGGTGTTACGTGGTGTCACATGCAATCACATGACTAATCCGCTGATTACGGAGGTACAGCCCACAAGTATTACTCCATGCCAGCGCGCCCAATTTCCGTCCCACCTTATAAACATACAGCATACTCTATTTCATTCTGGCTCCACTAAGAACCTCCCTTCATCTTAACAAGTCATCTGCGGTTCTCAGCCACCGCAGGCCGCTACACAAACCTCCTATTTCATCCAAGCCTGTATAGTCCCTTAAACGTGTCTCGCACACAACACGGCCAACAATGGCGACCGACCAGGCTCAGTTGCCTGTGTCGGTCAGTCCCTATCATTTGCACATGGACTGGGACAGTCCTTGCCACAGCCCAGCACACGAGCCGGTCGGACTTCTTCAATATGACGATGTACCTCAAGGCGACCCTTTCACGGATCCCTCCCCTAACCCCCCTATCTATAACGCTCTAGCCAAAGGTATCAACGCAGCAGAAACCCGCGCTAAGGAAGCCCGGAGTCTGTTTGGCGACGTTGTAGACTTTCTAGATAATCACTGCATTCCCTCATCACTGCCTTCAAACCAAGCTCTGGCACTAAAGAACTTCTGTCAAGACCTTGCCAAAGTTGCTTCACGTCATTTTGAAGCATACCTGAGAGGCGTTCCTCCACCCGTAATTGATACAGAATCTTCGACAGAGTCAGAGCCCAGCCGCGACAAGCGGGCGCCAACTACTGCATCTTACGCAAACATAGCACAACGTGCTCCCAACGGTCGTAATGGCCGCCCCAATCTTCTTTCTAAGGCCCCGGCCACGCTCAGACTCAACCCTAAATCCCAGCAACAACGGCCAGATGATCGCCTCTTCATACGGTTACCAGAAGGAGATAACCTTAGGGAGCTTTCCGCGTACGCGCTTCAATCTCATATTAGAACCAAACTAGGAATCGACGGCCAGCTACTCTCCAACGTTCAGGCAACAAAAACTGGCTTTGCCCTATGTCCAAAGGACGGGGATACGGCTAAGCTCAGGGAAAATGTCTCTGCCACTGGAATCTTTGGTAACGCAACTATCGACAATGCCTCGCCTTGGATATCCTACAGGATTAAGCACGTTCCCCGTACATATGGCACAATTAACGATGATATGAAGTATTGTCATAATCCAGTAACTACAGATGCAATGCACCAAGCGCTGAGTGAGGCGGCAGGTGTTGCCCCAGTGGCCATTCAACCATCACGCGATAATGAGTTAGACCCGAACTCTCCTTCTACGTCTTGGATTGTACGCTTCCCAGAGGAACACAGACGTCTCCAGCCTGTTTTTTTTCTATTTGGTTGTAGGACGCTCACGAGAGCCTTTCCTAGGCGGTTCACAACTGTGCAGTGTTCTCGGTGTTGGCTTTGGCACAACACCCGGACCTGCGCGTCTCCCCTTAGATGCCGACTTTGCGGGTCCTGCTCGCATTCTGAGAAGGATCACGGCAACCAGTGTGCAGGCTCATCGGAACATATATGCCCTCCGCGATGCATTCATTGCCATGGCCCTCATCCTGCAGATGATCCCAACTGCGAGCTCCGCCCTATACCCTCAGGTCCAGCAAAGTCCAAGACACAAGTCACAGCTACCCGTAAGATCTTTGCAGAGGCTCGCTTGCAATGCCAAATTGTGGCCGGGTGTAGCATGCCTGTCAAAAAGAATTCCACCACACACAGCTACACAACCAACACCCAGGGGGAGGCAACAGACAAGGCTCACCCTATTCGCGTAACACCCCCGGCAAAGAATTCAAAGTCCACCCCAGCTACCAGCTTATCTCAGTCCAACAATCCCTTCACTGTTCTCAACAACGAAGTGACTCTGAGCAACGGCGAAATCCCACTTTAATGCCCAACCCACGCCGAAAAAACAAATCATCCAAGAAACTCATAATTCTCTTGCTAAATGTAGGCCGTGGCGCTCAGGCACATGAAATCGCTTTAAACGAAGCACACATGAATTCCGTGGATATTGTGCTTATACAAGAGCCATATATCTTTCGCGACCGCTCCCGTCGTATCACCAAAAAACACCCTTCCTATGAAGCATTCTCCCCAAGTGACGACTGGGCCATTGCTCGCCCTCGTGTCATGTCATACGTCCGCAAAGGTGTAGGCCTACATTCGCAACAAGTCTACCCGTTGTCATCGCACGACCTTATGGTTCTACGCTTGTCAAAAACTGACGGTCAATCAATTGATATCTGGAACATTTACAACGCCCCACCCGGGTCACTGGGTACAAACATTTTACAGTCCCTGCGCACCCTTGCCACGGCAACTTTCCGCAACAATTGTCTGCTACAAGGGGACTTTAATTTGCATCATACATGGTGGCAGCCGTCGTGGCCTCGCAGCCCATCTCCAGGTGCACAGCCCTTCGTAGACTGGATAAATTCGCGCAACTTTTCTCTCCTTTCACCCCCAGATAAGCCGACACACAATCACGGCAACGTCCTCGATCTCGCCTTTGGCGTAGGCCCTCTTCTGGTGGACGCCACCTGCAGGATTCCCCCTCATATCAATTCAACTTCAGATCATCTGCCTCTCGCGACTATAGTTCCTTGGGAGCGGTCCCAAGACACAATGCGAAGGCTGCGCTTGGACACCCTCGATGAAACATTATTCACCCGGTTACTCACTGTAGCTATTAGTAGAATTTCTGCGCTCTCTCCTTCTCCACCCCAAGCACTTGATAGTTATGCCGAACAGATAATAGAAGCAGTACGCGATGCATATGCAGCATCAGCCCAGCGCTCACTGGGTCACGGGAAAGGGAACCCCTGGTGGGATAAAACTTGCAAAGATGCCCGTCGCCAGTTTAAGCAAAGCTTGAGAGCAAACCTCTCTGAAGACTCAGTAAAAGAAGTACGTAATGCATATCAGAAAACCATTAAAAGGGCCAAAGAAAGTTTTTTTTCGCTCAAAGATCGAGAAGGCCAACTCGCCAAAAGACATATTTTCTGCGACAAAGTGGCATAAATCCACAGGAATATTTCGCTCGAGCCCTCTCAAAGACCCTAGATCTCCGGAATCCCTCCCTGCGGTCACATTAACTGAAAAGATTAAAATGCTGGTAGATAATTTACTCGTAAACTCGGCGGAGGTTGGCGACATAGAAATGGATTGCCCTACAGTTGCTCAGACCGCACTCCCTTTCCCTCCCCTCACCCTTGAGGAAATTAGAAGGTCGGTTCTTAACGCTGGTAACACATCCCCAGGTGCAGACGAGGTCCCAACTGCAATATTAAGGCTAGCCTGGCCTCTGATTGAATCCCACGTTCTTAATCTCTTTACTGGCTGCCTATCCACTGGCCATCATCCAATGTGCTTTCGCAGAGCTATACTAATTGTCTTACAAAAACCTAACAAAGTCGACTTATCCTCTCCAAGGTCTTACCGACTAATTGCTCTCCTATCTGTGCTCGGAAAAGGACTGGAACGAACTTTAGCAAAGTGCATCTCTTGGATTGCGATCCGCGAGAAGGTTCTCGCCAGCCAGCAGTTCGGCGCCGTGCCCTGTAGGTCAGCAATCGATTTAGTCGCATGTCTTACCCATGATGTCGAGCGGGCCTTGAATGAAGGACGCACAGCAAGTATGCTCACTCTCGATATTGAAGGTGCGTTCGACGCAGTTCTGCCAGGTAGACTCATCCGCCGGTTACGTGAGCAAGGATGGCCTCATAACTTAATCAATTGGATCAAGTCATTCACCACCGGCCGTTCAGCCCAAATCAGGCTTGATGGTGAGATGGGCCCACTACAGGATATCTCCTGTGGCCTACCTCAGGGCTCTCCCGTATCTCCAATTTTATTCATGCTCTATGTGGCGCCCCTTATGAAAATGGGCAGGGCTTCTAGCAGATTCGGGTACGTTGATGACGTTGCTCTATTGGAAACTCAGTGTTCGCTCAATGCGAACTGCGAACAACTTTCAATGTCACTCAAGGAAGCACTCGATTGGGGTCAAGCCGAAGGCATCACATTCGACCCTGCAAAATCGGAGCTGCAGCACTTCTCTAGACGCCGGGATGATAAAGACCCAGGGCAGACTCCATCCGTATCAAACGGAATTTTCTCCGTATCAGAAAACACAACTCGCCCCTACACTAAATGGCTTGGGATTTACTTGGACAAAAATCTCACCTTCAAATGGCATGTTCAGCTTCTAACCGGGAAAGCATTAAAGGTCGCCAACGCTTTAAAACTTCTTGGTAATAAATCGAGGGGCGCGCCACCTCGGCTACTCCGTCAGGCCACAATAGCCTGCGTACTCTCCATTGCGTATTTTGGGTCTGAAGTCTGGTGGCCTGGCCGCAATAGAACTACACCCAAGGGCCTAATTGTGTCAAACCGGGTTGAGACCCATCTTTCTTTGATACGCAAAGTCGTCTTAACCAGTGCAAGGGCTATACTCCCTGTCTATCGTAAAACTCCCCAGCCGCGCTTTTCCGCGAGGCAGGTCTCTTCCCTCCGCTTATCGAACTTGACAGAAGGGCTCGCGCGGCTGCTCTACGTATACATAAACTGGATCCTCGCCACCCACTTAGACGCCGTGCCCAGTGGGTTGATACTTACAACCGCCGTGTCTCACGCTTATCAGGGTGGATTCTTAGTCTTCCCACAACAGAGTATATTGATCCCTTAGTCCTACCTCCGTGGGCTTCAATTGAAGGCTGGTACGCTAGCATAAGGCGCATCACACAAAATTCAACCGAACTCCCGACATCGATCCCGTTTAACGACCTGGTGGCGTATACAGATGGCAGCCGGTTAGGCCCAAATACAAGTGCTGGTCTCGGAGTAGTAATTCACCAAGCCGGTCGTATCGTTTATGTAGAGAGCAAATCTATCAATCGCTCTTTCACGTCTTTCGATACCGAAGTCAAAGCTGCTGCTGTGGCTATGTCAGCTGCTCTACAGCTCCCTTCAGCGCGCTTTGCCAATGACTTTTGGATCCTCCTGGATAATCAAGACGTCGCGAGGCGGCTTTTCAGCTCCCCGGTTTGTTCTTCTCAAACTGAGTTCCTCCAATTTGCAGATAAGGCAAAATCCTGGGGCAACAGACCCCGCCTACCTCACACTCGTCCTGGCCAAGTGCAGGTCGCTTGGATCCCAGGCCACTCGGGCATACCCGGCAATGATCATGCGGACAACCTTGCCAGGTCAGGTTTGCCCTCTAGCTCTTCGCCTTCAACTTATTCCTACGATGCAGCCAAACTATGGGCTATAACAAAGACCGAGTCAGCGCTCAAGGAATTCTGGAATTCGTATGCCCCTCAATCATACCGGGACCTTCAAATCAACAACTTCGAACGCTGCCCGAAAGAGCTCTCTCTCCCAAGGCTCTTGGTGGCTCATATTTATGCCGCCCGTTCAGGACATGGCGATTTCTCCTCTTATCACCTCCGGTTCGGCCATGCGGATGCGACAAACGAGTGTAGCTGCGGATACCCTAAATCCCCAAGTCATTTTATTTACTGCCGACTACCCAGCAAACCTGTCCCTCGACCTCCTCGCAACATCCCTAACATTTTTCAGTTCTTGATCGCCTCTAAAATCGGCACGCGTAAGCTGATCACATGGCTCGAAAACACCAAATTTTACAGTGAAATTTGCCCTAAATTTAGCCCAGTTTCTTTGTCAGAACCCCAGCTGGTGCCGTAAAAACCTCTGTTCTCTGCAATTCGCGCATCCAAATGCTCAAATCGCAGGAATTTCCCTATCGGTAGTTTTTGTCTCCTTTATCAAGTTTCTTTGTTGCTGGGCGGACCTTTTATCCCTCTGCTTTCTGCGTGTATTATTTCAAGTTTCATCTTCTTCTGTGAAGCACGAAGTAGCATCTGGTTTCTGAGGCAGTAAGCCTTGGCGTCTTGTATCCCAATTGGGATTAGATTTAGGTCGGCCAAGGCTCGGCTAGTTTAGACGTAAAATAATAAACAAACAAACAACCAATTCGAGAAGAGTGCCCTATATGCCCATTTTTTCCCTTCCTTCCCCTTCGAATTCACTGATACGCCTGTATCTTCTCGTTGTAAACCGCCGAAAGGCTCCCCAGGATGCCTCCGGAGAGGACAAAAAATCAGCCGGTGCCAACACCAAGCAACCCGATCTCTTCTGCTAGTAAGCCAGTATCTACGGCTATTTGCAAAGGAAAGACAAGCAAAACCTCAAAAATCAAAGGCCTCGCGCATAAAATTACAAGCGCAAATGCGTCTGAGGCCTTTACCCAAGGGAAGGACATACACCTTCCCGATACAGAGATGACTGATACTAAAATTAGCAGTTCCACCAACCAAGTTCCTGAGAATAAGGAACCTTCGCAACAAGTTCCAGGGGCCTCCAATAGCTCCAAAGGAAAAATGATAGCTTCTACAGATACGACACACCTGGCAAACGCATCTGCTAAAGAAATTGATACAACAACGGCAACGCCAAGACGCATTGCAACACCTAGGACTGTAAGGATAGTTACGGGTAGTACCAAGCAATCGACAGGAAAAGTAGACACCGCCCAGTCTAGCTCGAACCCATCGAAGGCAAATACTGTACCACATGAACTTCACGCCTACCTAGAAGCCGAAGAGCGTCGTGCAACACAAACGGCCTCCAATATAGCTCTCTGCACTGCTGCTATTGTCGGTGTAGAAAACGCCCTCTCTCCTCTGTCCAATAGCCAGAACAAGCAATTTATAGACTCAATGAAAGTCTATCTCCGAGCGGCTATAGCTCAATATATGTCGACTAGTCCTGGATCAACAGTACCGACCCTACCCTCACGCCCAGCAAGTAACGTTACTTTTTGGGAAAACCCCCCTGCTGGCTCACCTTACCGCCAGCCCATCCAAGTCTCCCAACCATCGGTTGTAGAGCCAGTGGCAAAGGCAACATGGGCTACAATCACAGGGAGAGGAAAAAATAAGCCGTCTACCTCGACAAATCTTGGACACGCTCGACTGAAGCAACCCAACCCACCCCGAGCACTGGCCAGACCCAAAGCCCCCACCCAGCAGGATGAGAGAATCTTTCTTCGTCTCGGAAAAAGCCACGACTGGCGCCAAATTTCCCCAGCAGGCGTTCGAGAGGCTGTGGCCCAACATCTTGGTCTCCCACTCTCCACCATCGAGCACGTTCATCGTGTCCCCACTGGCTTCGCGCTTCGAGCAAAAGACGCTGATACCCGCCAGACCTTGATAGACTCGGCGGAGACTTTCACTCCCCTGGAAGCTAAGTTGGAAAAAGCGTCTGATCTGGTTGTTTTACGGATCTCAACAGTTCCTGTAGCCATTATATCTGTTCTCGGCAGAGTCCACATCACGGAAGAAATGGTCTCGGATGAAATAACAAGGGTCACCAATACAGTCCCTTCCAAGGTCCGACCGCACGGGAAAAGTCGCCTTGGAACCCCCCACCAGTCATGGCTGGCATATTTTGAGAAAGCCTCTGCGCCTCGACCCGGCTTCCGTCTATTTGACGAATCTGGAATTGCAGTGCGACATAACCCTCAACGAAGTGTGCAGCAATGTAAACGCTGCTTGGACTTCCATGGTACTCGAGGATGCTCCCGTGCACCGGCCTGCTGGAACTGCTCCTCAAAGATGCATTCTACCGCCGAATGCAAGGCCCACACAAAATGCCGAAACTGTGGGGGCTCTCATTGATCCGACAGCCGCAACTGCTTGGCTCGCCCAACCCGATCTGAACCAGTCACTAAGGAACAACTCGTAACTATCCGACAGGCCAGTCAGCGTGAGTTTGTAGCAGTAGCCCGAGCCAAAGCAGCAGTTCGACGTGCAGAAGCAGCAGCCATGGAACACACCCCAGCAAGCCCCGCGGGAATCAAGTCAGTCAACACGTTTGACGTGCTTATGATAGATACAGCCTCTACTGACGCCGCGCCAACTGGAGAGGCCAACTCCGAAGAGCAAATATGAAGGGCACACCAAGTGACCCTTCCCGCCTCCCTCCTACTCTAAGTTTTATGTCAATCAATGTAGGTAGAGGAGGCTCAGCACACGACATCGCGCTTTCCCGAGCTTATGTGCTAGGCGTGGATGTCTTGCTAATACAGGAGCCTTTGTGGCAAAAGCGCACAAAGACTACCAAGTCACACCCTGGATATATCTGTCTTACTCCCACTAGTGGCGTAGATGTTAGACCAAGGGCTGTGACTTACACGCGAAAGAGTAACAGGATATTATCAGCCATACAGATATTTCCCTGTGCAACGCCAACCGGAGACTACTGCTGGGTAGTTATCAATGGAATTACCTTTTGCAATGTTTACAAGGCGCCAAACAACTCAACAGCCATTCGTCCCCTAGTCAGCTGGCTCCCCCCTCAGAACTCGGTAGCAGCCGGTGACTTTAACGCCGTGCACTGGGCCTGGCAACCAGGAACGACTCGACCCTATGGACAGGGCGAAGAGATAGAAAGATGGGCCGAAAGTCACAATCTTACTTGTCTAATTGTCGGCGAACCCACACATCGAGCAGGTAATACACTTGATCTTACCTGGACCAATGTCAGCGGCGCCCGTGCTTGGGTCGACCACAGCGAATGCGTAACCAGTGACCACCTTCCCATCCGTGGCCAAATACCTATCGCTACCGCGGCTGTGAATAGTGAGCCTCCCAAGATAAGAGTGCGAAGAGAAAATCTACCTAGGTATGCCTTAGCCATTGCGCAATGGGTACATCCACCGCCGCAACTCGATTCCATAGAGAAAGTCGAAGCATACGCCGAAGATCTGTGTTTCCATCTCTCTAACGCGATCAAAGCGACAGGGACCCGAGCCAAAAATGGTAGTGGTAAATCTGCTCCTTGGTGGACGCCCCAGTGCAAGACTGCCCATGCAGAATACCGAAAATCCCCCTCGCCCCTTGAACGTGCAGTTTGTGCGAAGAATTTACGAGCGACAATTAGCAACGCTAAAAAAGAACACCTGACGCGTAAGGTCGAGTCCATGACTACCTCGGGAGAAATATTTAAGTTGATGCGTTGTTTAAATCCTCGACAAGCAAATATCCCTCCCCTACTCAACTTTAACGGACGACTTGTTTCAGATCAAGCAGAACGGGCAACAATCCTGCGAGATACTCTCCTCGCTCGGCACAAGGCGACAGACGACCTTCCACCATGCACCAGCGTAAATGAGAGTTGTATCCCTTGGAATGATAATGTATCCGAGGAAGAAGTCCGCGTTTGCACAATTGGCTGCGGTAACACAGCACCAGGTGCAGATGGAATCTCAGTAGAACTTCTTACAGCCTGCTGGAAGACTATTGGACCCTATGTGACCCTACTATTTCAAGCCTGCATTCGGCTTGGAACACATCCAACTTGCTTCAAGTTGGCTGAAGTTGTACTCCTCCAAAAGGCCAATCGAGATCCAACCACAGTCAAAGGCTGGAGACCAATTGCTCTCCTCTCATGCTTGGGAAAGGGATTAGAGAGGCTTTTAGCTAAACGCATGGCACATCTTGCGATCACTCACGACGTGGTTGGCAAACAACAATTTGGTGCACTCCCGAAAAGATCAGCGACTGATCTTGTATCTTGTGTCGTGCACGATGTCGAAGAAGCTCGCTCACAAGAGTGGGCTGCCACATTTGTTACACTTGACGTCCAAGGAGCGTTTGACGCAGTCCTCCACAATCGACTAGTGACCAGAATGCAAAAACAGGGATGGCCCAGTCACATCCTTCAATGGACGACTTCATTTCTAGCACACCGAAGGGTTCAAGTTCGTTACCCTGGAGGGATAACTACTCAGAGAGAGCTAGTCTGCGGTGTACCTCAGGGCTCACCAATCCCTCCACTCTTGTTTCTCCTCTATATGGCGGAACCCATGCGTAGCGGCAACTCACATCTAGGGTTTAGCTATGCAGACGACTTTGGTATCCTAGGATTTGGCCCTACTATTGCTGAGTCCGCTGCAGCAGCTCAGCGCGAGGTGGATCATCTTTTTGAATGGGCACGAAATAACGCTGTAGCTTTCGACTCCGAGAAGACAGAGGTTATACAATTCCCAGGACGTCGCCGTGAAACAGCAGCAGTTGTCAACGTGAATAGCACGCCTGTCGAACCAGCCGAACATATTCGCTGGCTCGAAGTCCATCTCGATCCACGCCTCAACTTCCAGTATCACGTCACCCAATGGTGTGGTAATGCTATGAAAGTGGCTCAACATATGCGACGTTTTAACTCCGCCTACCGTGGAGCAGCACCGATGCCATTAGTCAGAGCTGTAGATGCATGCATTGTCCCAGTAGCGACTTTTGGATCAGATGTTTGGTGGCCAGGCCTAAAACGACCTACGCTAAGGGGGATAAGTACTCCTTCCACTACTAACATGTGTAGCATGATCGATAAAGCAATTCTGACGGGCCTGCGCGCTGCATTACCTGTTATGAGGACCACACCAAACGCTGTCCTGCATAGAGAAGCAGGAATACCACCAGCAAACATTCTGCTCGAGGGTAACCGAATTCGATTTGCAGCTAGGCTTAAATCTCTCGATAAACAACACCCTTTGAGAAGTAGGGCATCTGTGTGCCCAAACGTTGGAACTCAGAAATACAAGAAAAAGAAAAAAGGGTCCGCGAGACCAGAGCTTCAGATGTCGCGCGTCCAACGTGCCTTCCAACAGCTACCGGAATCAGAGGCACCTGATATCATACCTACTCCAATTTACGTCCCCGCACTGGGAACAAGGGTGACAGAAACAGAGGCCTGCACACGGTGGATCAAAAACGTTCCTGGAAGAGAGATTTGCGCCTATGCAGATGGATCATCGGAAGGACACGGACGCTCTGCTTGAGGCTTTGTCCTAAAAAGAGAAGGGACAACCTTCTTCCGAGGCAGTGGCATTGCACATGGGGGAGAAGTCCTAGATGCAGAGATTATAGGGGCTAAAAATGCTCTAGAGGCTGCCCTGAGTTTCGTTGAGGAAGAACAACGGAAATTTGGGGATACAAAGCAGCGTATCCACGTCTTGTTGGATAGCCAACAAGCGGTAAAAATATTAATTACAGGTACCTCATCTTCCAGCCTCAAAGACGTACGTAGCTTTCATGCGTTATCTAAGACAGCTGAAGTATTTGTAAAATGGGTGCCTGGTCACTCAGGGATTCAGGGGAACGTTGAAGCGGACTCCATAGCTAGATCCGCCCTGAGAGGGTTGCCGAACCTGGAAATAAAGCCGGGACTACTTAACCTAGCATACCTTCGACGACTTATGAATCAGCGACGATAGGCGCTCCTTGACGACTGGTGGGAAGAAGCTTGCCCGTCTAGATATCGGGAACTAGACTTGCTCATGCGACGACGCAAACCCCCAGAACTGGCTCTCCCACGGCGGTTACTCCGCGAATTGATAGCAGCCCGTACAGGTCATGGTAACTTCGCAGCATATTATCGCCGTTTTCAATTTTCAGACGCTCCCACGGAGTGTACATGCGGGGAGGAAACAACTCCAACCCATTTTATTCACTGTAGGCTTCATGCGAATATCACGCGTAAGCTTAGGAGATCAATGTCTCACAACGACTTCGTCAACAAGCTTCTTGGGCCCAAATGCCTCAGGAGCTTTACCATATTTGCGCAGGAAACTGGCTGTTTCAACAGTCAAACTGCTGGTAAATCTACTGCTCTCAGCGGGGATCGAATCAATTAGTTATCGCTAAAGGCATGACATGAAAGAAAACGGAATGAGAAGTTGCGCTTTCTAGATTATAAATTGATATATTTTGTTTTTCATATGTTGGGGGAAGTAGGTGTTTGACTTTGGAGTTGGGCTGGGTTTGTGTTAATTGTTTATAACTAGCTACTATTTGTGTAGCGGTTCACGCGGTGGGACCGAGTTAGGCGTGTTTTAGACATGATCTTAGCCGTGTACACCAGTCCATGACCCAAGAGGGAAAAAAGGCTTAGCCTTGGACTTAAATTAAATTAAAAAAAAAAAATTATTACTCCATGTCGACCAGGGGGGGCTTGGCCACCACAACGCTTTCCTTAATTAGGCAACATCGCGAGAATGCACCTCGCACCCATCCCTACTGTGTTTTGTATGTATTCCGATGACAACAACATCAACACAATGGATTGTTTACTAAGTATTAGTTGTTATAAGAATAGGAATTATTTTGCATTTTGTATTATGAGTTGGGAATCATTGAATCAATGCTTTGATCATTAGAACCCATACAAAACACTGTAGGAATGGGTGCGAGGTGCATTCTCGCGAAGTTGCCTAATTAAGGAAAGCGTTGTGGTGGCCAAGCCCCCCCTGGTCGACATGGAATAATACTTATGGGCTGTACCTCCGTATATATATACAGTCGTCCCCCTCTAATTTGATAGTGGGTCCTGGTATAAGTGTTGAAAATATTCATTGAAATTCATCCATTTATATTTCCAATACTTACCCCTGCACGCAAAATGACCTGTAAGGGTAAGTGTAGCAAATATAAAAGTCCAAGTTACAATGAATATTTTCAACACTTATGCCGGGACCCACTATCGTGTTAGAGAAGTTTTACTGTACGTCCCATTTATCTTGAGTTCCCTAACCGGATATAAACCGACCTCATGTATAGCGATAGTGGGTCCCGGTATAAATGTTGAAAATATTTATCGAAATTAAACAATTTACATTTGTAATACTTACCCTTGCACCCAAAATATCGGGCAAGGGTAAGTATTGAAAATGTAAATGATTGAATTTCAGTGAATATTTTCAACATTTATGCCGGGACCCACTTTCGCTATACATGAGGTCGGTTTGTATCCGGTTAGGGAACTCAAGATAAATGGGACGTACCTATGTGGATAATATTCAACCCTCTTATGTAATCAGTTTTCCGTTGTCCAAATATGGCTAGCGTCTTGTTAGTTATCAGAGTTGTTTATGTATCGCTCTCAATGTTGTTGGAGTGGGAGGAGATATACATCACGAATTAGTCTTAAATCTCTACTTGAACTCAGATTGCCGTAGTCGGAGCCACAAGACACCTCGTGACTTAAATATGTTTTAGTCCATTCTTTTTGATCAATTACCACACCTAGCTACAGTACAATCTCGCTATAACAATGTGGGGCGAAACTTGACAAAGGCTCCCGATTGGAGGATTCAGTTGGATTGGCTAATTAGGAGCCTTAGATGAATTTTTCCCCACATTATTATAGCGAGATTGTACAGGGTGTCATCCATAAAACTTGTTAAATCGCATTAGTATACTCTATTGCAGGAATAAATAGTGAAGGAAACCCCTGAATGCCAAGATCTGACAGGGATTATACAATACGCCATTGGCTGCAATATTTTGACCATACCAAATCCGACAATAGCTGAACCTTATTTGTATGGGAAATTTTGCGTGATAAAAGAAGTGTAGGAGATCCCTGTAACTCGTTGAAATGATGATATTCTATTCAAAAGTGCTAGCTTTTATCAAGTATTAAATACATTTTTACCAATAATTAAGCATCATTAATAAGGAATCGAACCTCCTCTTGCTCTGATGACTGCCTGGCACCTTTCTGGCATGCTCTCTACAAGCGTAGCCAGTTGCTCCTGAGAAATTGACTCCCATGCCTCTAGGACTGCATTACGGAGCACTTCCTCAGATGGATTACCCGAATCAAATTCTGGGTGGTGCTCTTCAATATGGGATTTCATCATATCCCACACTGACTCAATTGGATTCAGGTCTGGGGAATATGACGGCCAGACTATGAAATCTACCCCCCTTGATGACAGCTCTCTTTTCGTACGTTGAGCAGAATGGGCAGGAGCACCATCCTGCATAAAGAGAAGAGGGCCGTGAGAGTCAATTGGTTGTGTTGCCGCGTGGATTAAAGGAACAATCCTCTGGCAGTAACTCTCCGCTTTTATAGTCCTCCAGAAGAGGGCAGGGCCCTTCTGGTTCCCATAAAAGGAGCCCCAGAACATCCAACCACGCTTTCGAGGACTTTTTCGAACCAGGCAAGTGTGATAATATGTCTCCTCGGGCTAAAAAATTAGATTAATGCAGTTGATACATGGCTGAGATCTGGACTCACCTTCCTCGAAACCCATACTCTTGTGTGACGTTCACCAGTGACCCAAGTCTCATCAGACCAAAGAATTTGGGACCACTGTTCAGGTGTCCAAGAAGAGTGTTCTTCTGCCCACTCTAATCTTCCTCATATGTGCAGGCGTTAGAGTAGGCTTCGCTTGAGCAATGCAACGCTTGAACCCTCTTCTCTCAAGAGCACTTTTGATTGCGATTTGGCCACAATTCCAGTGGGAAAACTTAGCAGCAAGCTCCAGGTGGCTCATCTGGCGGGCCTCACTTGAAGACGTGACAAACTCTTCAAGCTCAACTTCCTGCTGAGCGTTCAAGGCGTGGGGTCGGCCATTTCGCTTTTTGGGCGTCAGACATTGCCTTGCAAGGGCATATTGTACCCTTCTTTCGGTGATACCGAGTTGATTACCGATGGCGAGATGAGTAAAACCAAGGCCACGTAACGTGTATATCTGGACTCGCTGATCCCTAGAAAGCTGGCTCCGTGATCTTGGAGTAGTGGGAGATGCTGGGGTGCTCATTTTTCTTCGCAGTTTATCGTGAGGATATAGGTTATTCGATATGTCGTGTCAACCGATTTAGTGTGGTACGAGGATGCTGTGCAACTATCGAACATAAGAGAGAAGGTTCCAGGAAGAAGGAATGCCTCGGTTGCCTTATTGCCTTAGTCTAGCCATTTTTGTAGCGCTAAAGTCGGAATGTCAGGGATAGCCCATGTAAATTACACAGAATGTGGGGCTACACTTCTTACCCCTGTAATAGAGTATGTGTTTAAAGTGGGTTTTTGTGTAAATCTCTGCCTACTATAGTTATAACTAGGTCCTGGCCCTGCGCTTCGCTCTGGGGCAGGGTTCCTCGCGTCGCTTCGGAAGTGGGGTGATGGCTGTGGCAGGTCACATTATTCGATTTAGTTATGAGCTGTTGTTGTTGTTGTTATTATTTAACGTCTGGGGTGATAATCATGTGCCCCAGAGCACGTGCTATCTATCCCAACTGGGATATAGGACGCTAGAGCCGAAGCCCTAGAACTGAACTAAGCCTAAGCTAATCGAAGATTTAATTACAATGCTGTACCGCGTTATGTGAAACCGCAGACAGAAGATAGGTGTGCCCAAGAGCGATATAGTTTACGAGACTTCCCCAAACTCGTGACTGATGATCAGTCAGTCCACTCCGCCTGCTCCACCCTTGCCCCGATCGTACTCCACAAACATAAAACAAAAGAAGAAAAAGATAGATTCTCCTCAACGAGAGCAAATTTCTTCAAAGAAATGAGACTGTCCTAACCATCCGGTTAGAATTATAGCCCCTTCAGGTGTACCGAGTAGTTCCGGGATGAGTTGTCTAATAGGCCCTATAGGGCGGCCCCTTCGGCGCCGGAGGATTCGACAAAATAAAAAGTGAGTCGGTGTTTTAGGTGACCCGCAAAGAAAATTTAATCTAGATTCTTTGTGGTTAAAACGATTATGGTAAGCCGCAAAGTCTCCATGTCCCGTTCTAGCTGCGATTTAGTAACCCTGAGCCTTTCGGCCCAAGAGAAGTTCCTTTGGAAAGTGTGGCGCAGTGCTGATTTCTAGCCGGGCGTATGAAGCCGGAATGTGGCTGCTCCACCAACTAATTCGGGCTTGTTTCAGCTGTGTGGAGTGCCATTGTGCCAGACAGGTAAGAGAATATTCAGGTATTCCTAGGAATGGCATAGATGCTCCTCTTTTTGCGTTAGAATCAGCTAGTTCATTGCCTTCAATACCTGCGTGGCCGGGAACCCAGCGTATATGAATCTGCTCCTCTTCAATATGGGGGAGCCTCATTCTAGTTTTCCAAATCTTTGCTGTTTCAAAGAAGCTTAAGAATGTTGATTGGGATGATTTTGAGGGCTTTGAGGTCAGGATTGTCCCAGCAACATCTGCGTTATCTAAAAATAGCCATAAATTATTTGCAAAGCGAGCTGTAGGGAGCGTGGTAGCTGCACGGAGTCCTTGAAGAGCTGCATGAGCTTCGGCGTCATAAGAATCTCTAAATTTTCCGAGAGGGAAAGCTTCCGAGCGAACTTAGAGTCCATACTGAAAAATAACAAATCCACCTCCTGAATTACCGTCAGGCAGTTTCGACCCGTCTGAGTATATCAGGATATCGTTCCTAGGAACTGTGCTCAGAAAATTGGAAAATCTTTGAGCTCTTGTGTTTATTGGACCTGACGGACCGCAAATGCGGATGTGAGCTTCTTGTTTTGTTTCCTTGATCACCCAGGGAGGATTAACCAGAGGATCAAAATTCTCTGAGTCCAGAATGCTTCTATTTGACCTGGAAAAGCGGGACAGGGCAGGCTGTGTGAGTGAGATTTTCTCACGCAGAGCTAGAGGGTGATAACGATCGAGTCGGCGTATACGCAAAGCTGCTCTTTGAGATATATTGTTAAGTGTTATCTCAGCGGGTGAGAGTCCGGCTTCTCTTAAAAGAGATGAGGAGGGAGAGGTCCGGAAGACTGGAAGGATTGACCTTGTCACGGCTAGGTATACTTTGTCTATGATATTCAGATGTGTGCCGACTTTGTTGCTCACTTCTTTTCCGCTCTTAATTCTGTGCTTGCCGGGCCACCAAGTCTCAGCTCCAAAGTGGACAATAGGTAGGACACACGCAAAAGCAGCTTGTCTAGAGAGTCTTGGCGAGACACCTCGTATTGTATTTCCCAGGCATCGGAGGGCATGGGCTACTTTAATGGCTTTTGCAGCCTGTATCTGCACGTGGTATTTGAACGAAAGCTTCTTGTCGAAGTGTATTCCCAACCATTTTAGGTAAGGTCTTTGGTTATTTTCGGAAATAGTAAAGCTATTTGTATGTACCAGCGGACTAACGTTCTTATCTCTATGCTTTCTCGAGAAGTGGAGTAGCTCTGATTTACCTGGATCAAAAGTTACACCTTATGTATCACCCCAGTTTAACGCCTGATTTGTTGAAGTACTTATTTTTTCCGAATTTTCTTCCAATGTCGGAGATATCATTATAATTGCAAAATCATCTGCATACCCAAAAGCCTTCTTTAGGCCTTCAAGCTTGAATAGGGGGGAGATGTAAAGCATAAAAAGTATCGGAGAAATTGGGGAGCCTTGTGGAAGTCCACAGTTTATTGGCCTGGGATTTCTAATTTCCCCGTCTAGCCGCAGACAGACTTCGCGTTCAGTTGCAAATGAAGATATCCAGTTACATAGCCGAGTTGGCCAACCTTGTTCCCTAAGCCTTCTGACGAGCCTACCTGGAAGAACGGAATCAAAAGCCCCTTCAATATCAAGTGTGGCGACGGTGGCAGTCAAGCCCTTTGTTAGTGCGCTTTCTATATCATAAGTGAGAGAAGTAGTGAGGTCCACACTGGAACGTAAAGGCAGCGCTCCAAACTGTTGACGAGCGAGCACTTTATATTTAATAGCTATCCATGACATTCGTTTTGCTACCAGCCTTTCTAGTCCTTTGCCCAGTACGGACAGTAGCGCGATAGGTCTGTAAGACCTTGGAGAAGACCTATCTACCTTGTTGGGCTTACCAATTATGGCTACGATTGCAATCCTAAAGCATTTAGGGTGATGTCCTGTCACGGTTCGGGATATTGAGGCAGAAGCACTGTATATCATAAAGTAGTTTATATTTATCTATAAAGGAGGAACGAACAACTATGTCTGACAACAACCACTTATACCCCCTGCCTCCTACCTGTTCTTCTAGCTACCTATTCCCGAACATTCTCTCGACTTCCACAATAGATAGTTAGACGATATCAATCTTCGAGAATGTTCCATCTGAGCTAAACTAAATATATGCATCTGCCGATCGCTAGCGGGGAAGATTGCATTAGAGAATAGGGCTGTATAGAGCCCCACCTATGCTGATCCTATGCACAGTTCGCCTGTGATAATCATCATAGGCTACAGGTACATATCGGCTTATCAGCCGTCACATGTCCCACGTCTATACATGCTTGAAAGAGATCTCGAACTAGATCTGAGATGACTGGCCAAGCCAGGCGCAGGACTGCTGTCGGTATTTGGTCTTTTCCAGGGGTAGTGTTGCCAGCTCCAAGGATAGCATTGGTAATCTCGTTCATAGTCAGTTCGGGAAAGGGGAGAGTGGTTTTTGCTACAGAAGGTGCAGACAGAGGAATATCCTGTACTTCCGACTGATTGCTTAGCAGATATCTTACCAGCAGATCTCTCTTATCTTCAGTTGACTGGGCGGGTGGTGAGTCTGGAGAATTTGGATCTACGAGAGCAGGGGTTCGGAATTCGTCCTTTGATTTGTGCCACTTTGCTATACTAAAGACATCTTTCGAATTGGCTGCCTGGTCGGTGATTTTCTGGAAGAAGAGAGCCTTAGCCCGTCGTGTAACTTTGCGAAATTCTTTCCTGTCTTCTTTTGTGACATTGCCAGCTTGAGCCTTTTCCTTGTACTTTTTCCTTGCTTCTCTGCAGCTCTGGTCCCACCACGGTTGTCCTCGATTGTGTGGGAGAGACCGTTTAGCTGAGCCTGAATAACAATTGAGGAGAATTTGCGTGAGTTCCTCAGCCCTTTCGTCTAGAGTTGCCCTAGATTTTTCAGAGAGCAAATTTAGGGCAATTATATTAGTATGAAGTAGCGAAAGAAATGTTTCGGGATTAATCGTTGCGAATCTGAGTCTAGGGGTAGGGGGCTGGTTCCGTGCTTGACAGGGAATTTTGATGAGCAAAGGAAGGTGGTCTGAACTGACATCAAGGTCATGTTGGACGGTCGCAGAAGCATCACCAGCTTGTAGCGGGCTGGAGGCAAAGCAAAGGTCAAGAACGTTTCCGTGATTATGGGTCGGTACATCGACCTCAGATAAAAGGAACAGGTCATTAGCTTCGAGCCAGCTAATTAGATCCAGTCCCTGTGCTGAGGGTGAGCCATGATATGATGGGTTCCAGTTTGGATGGTGGAGATTGAAGTCTCCTGCCAGAATTGTCTTGGGAAAGAAATAAGTGTCCCTGAGTGAAAGAAGAAGCGATACGCCAGCCCCTGGATTTGTGGACCCAGGGGGAGCATTATAAACGTTGATTATGTGCATGCAGAGTCTATCTGGGCCTTTGACAGTAAGAAATAAAACGTCTTCTTTGCCGTACTGTGCTGGAGAATTTGGGCAAAATTGAGCGAAGGTAAGATTGATGTCCTTCCTTGTGTAGGTTAGTACACGAGGTCGGATGGTCCAGTCATCGACTGGCGTGTAACATTCAAACGATGGATGCTTGCACGTGATTCTCTGGCTAGTATTTCTGGAGATGTAGGGTTCTTGAACCAGCAAGATATCTATTTGTGAGGTAAACGCTGTTTGAAGGGCGATTTGGTGAGCAGATGAAGAGCGACCAACGTTGATGGAGAGTGTTTTAATCATAGAGCTTTTAGTCATCGTTCATTGCAGTAGAGTTATCTAGACAGCTTTCTGAAGCTAAAACGGCATATTTTCCACCAGTAATTGAAGGTGACTCCGCAAAAAGACTTCTAGTTTGAAGGGGGGTTTGAGGAAGAGTTTGGCTTGATGTGTAGCTTTCTGTAAGAGCTATCTTGGGCTGACTATCCAAAATTCCACAGTGGGCAGCTTTCAAACGTAGTCTGGCTGCAGCTGCAGCTTTCCTGATCTCAGCGATTTGCGTTCTAGTAGGTAATGTGTTATCTTTTCTAGGTCTAATTAGACACTCAAGAGAGTCTGCTGGATGGGGACCGTGGCAATTCACACACTTTGGCGGACAAAAGTGGGTTCTACTTGGGTCACATGATTTATGTCCACTTTCTGAATGTTTTGTGGAAGAGCATATCCTACAGCGAGGGAAGCGAGAGCACGATCGCTCGTTGTGCCAGCCAAAGCACAGTCCGCATTGTGGTGTTCTGGATCTTGGAGGCAAGAGTTTAGCTGGAATACGGACAGCAAATAGAGGGAGAATCTTAGATAACGTTGGACCTTTGGGATATAGGACGATCCAGTTTTTCTTAGGAGAGAAATCAGAATTGTCAGAGCCTCGAGACTCTAGGACATTTATAGGAGGGACATTTGTGAGATCTGTCAGAGCATCTGCAACGGCAGATGGATCAATTTGTTTCAATTCCACTGTGCTACCGTTAAAGACAGCATAAGATCGGGGTACGCCAGAAAGTCGGTAGGCTACGTGCTGTCCAGGTTTCTCGACCTTGCATTGGCCTTGGGCACAGAGAGAAGCTTCAATTTCACTCATTCGAGCGATCAGTTTTTCTTGTGCTTCGGTGGATACTGGACAGATTGCAAATCCAGTTTTGGTAGATTGTACCTCTCTTACCAGTTTCTCCTTTAAAAAGGCATTGAGATCTAGCATTATGGCATAGGGGGAAGAGCTTAGAGCAGGATGATTTGGGCTGACCCGGACTAAAAGACGATTATCTTCAGGTCTGCTTTTAGGCTGAGCTTTGGGTCTAGTTTGAACTTGAGCTCTTAAAGTGTTTGGGGAAGCTTGTGATTGTTTCTTTGAAGCAGGGATCATAGCTATATTTGCGTACGATTTAGAGTATGTGGAAGGACCATCGATTGAACTCTTTTGATTTACAGACTGTACAGTTGAAGCTTGTACAGTACTTGTGGCAGAGTACGGAATCGGGGGTCTTTGGGAGCCTCTGACATGACATTCGATGTGTCGGCGGGCCACAGAACTGAGATCAGCGATAAAATTCCGAAAAGGCTTTTGGAGATGCTGAGGAAGAGCATTATTTTCACTAAGTGCATCATCAAGGACGCAGGCAATGTTCTGGAACATGAGCGTGGCTTCATTATTCCTGGTATCGGCGGCGGAGGTAGTTGGCAGTAGCATCTCTGTCAGCGACCCCTCTCCGCCCATCGGGGCGGAGGCATGTAGGGGTGGTGGGGGTGGGAAGGCGGGAGGGGAGAAGGTTAGACATGAGGAGTGAGGCGAGAATGCTCGAAGGGATGAAAATGAAGATGCGTGTGCTGTAGCCAGCAGTGAGTTTGATTTTGATTTGATTTGATTTTGAATACATTTAACGTCTGCGGCTGAACTACCTTCCGGTAGTAGCCAGAAAGCCTCCCGAGGGGCGTATGACGCGCTGTTTACTACAGCGATGGCAAGTGGCTAATGACTACAAATTACATAGGAGCATCGTCATCTCATGACTAGCCCATTTCTATCTAAAGGCAATGAAAATTCCCACATTTTTAATCACTTCAAAAACATATATATCTCCTTGAGGAGACCTATTTACATATCCTTCATAATGCGGCTGAAAGCCGCCGCGCCTGGAGTCGTTCCTAGCAGCCAGTTTATTGCCTCTCGTGGTCTACGCTTACCTATCTCACGCTTGGCCTTATTTTTTGTTAGTCTGCAAAAAAAGAAGTGTACTGGTGTTTTGTCTGCCCCGCAAGTGCAGCTCTTGTAATTTTCATGGTTGAACCTGTCATGGTATGACTTGAAGTCGCCGTGTCCTGACCGGGCTGCAATTAGTAGGCCCAAAGTTTTCCTTTCAATTTGGAGTTCCTTAGGCGGTTTTCCCATAGGGTCGATACCGATTTCAAGGGATTTATATCTGGACGGAGAGTGTGTATTCCACCAATCTGTAATCATTTTAGCCCGGTATGAAAGCATGATCTTTCTAACCACAGCGTAGCTCATCTTATTGATTAAGCACTCTACCGTCGCACTTTGAGCACCTTGTTTTGCCAGACGGTCTGCTTCTTCATTGCCTCTTATATTTGCATGTCCTGGGATCCAACAAGCAAATATATCACCGCTTTGTGTATGTGGTAGTCTGCTTCTACTTTTCCAATCTTGCTGACTTTTCCGAATTTCAACTATCTCTTTCCGACTTGTTAGGCTAGTTTTCCCGTTCACAATATTTGCTGCAGTCTGATTGTCTGTGAATACAATAATATTTGTGGCAAATTGAGTAGAAGCTTTTTGAAGCGCTTTTTGAATTCCGTTGTTAATTGCAATTATTTCCGTGTCGATGGGCTCTACTTTATACCCAATGCTGAAACTTGAAGTCAGAATTTTCCTTTCTGCCTGAAATAGTACAAACGCTCCCCCTGCCCTACCATCGGGTAGAATTACCCCATCTGAGTAGACGTGGACATCGTGGTTCGTTGAGTTGTGGGTGTTTGGAGGATTGGGGGATTCCTTGTCTAAATTAGCAAGCTCTGCATCTGCTGAAATTGGGAGTAGCTGAGCCGTTTTGGTAAGTCTGGTAATCCTATTGCCATACGCTCGTTTCCTCATGGGATGACTAGTATCTAAACTTTGAATGCGAAGGGCTTTGCGTAACCTAATTTCTTCTAGCATGATTTTAATTGGGGGTACTCCTGCCTCGCGATATATTATAGGTAACGGAGTGGTCCGATAGATTGGAAGGATTGTCCTAAGACTCATATGAATAGCCTTTGAAAGAAGTTGAATTTGATTGCCACATCGGTGCTTGAGTTCGTGAAGCTTTTTCTTTCTCCAGGCTAGTGTGTGATCCCCTGGCCACCAGGCTTCGATCCCGTAGAGAACTACCGGAAAAACGCATAATTTTACTGCTTGCCGTAGAAGGTACGGTGGAGAACCCTTCATTGTATTATTGAGACGTCTTAGGTGCGCTGCTACTACCATACCTTTTGCTGCCCAATGTCTCGTGTGTGTAAGAAAAGATAATTTTCTATCTAGCCATACTCCTAGCCATCGTGTCACTTGGTTTGGCTGAATAAATGTGTCATCAATTAGAAGACCAGGGTATTCTTTCGGCTTGGGAGCTAACGTGAAATGTTGTAGTTCACTCTTCTGATGATCAAAAGATATAGCATTTTGTACTCCCCATTCCATTAAGATTTTTGCTTCTCTGTCCAGCTTTTCGGTGCACTCCGTGAGAGTTTGTCCTGATTGTAGAATTGCCACATCATCTGCGTAGCTAAATTTCATTCTTTGATCACCTATGTGGAGGATAGGCTCCGTGTATAACATGAAGAGGATCGGAGATATTGGGGAGCCTTGAGGAAGGCCACAGTTTAGATGTATTTCATCAGTTCTTACATCCCCTAGACGTGATCGTGCAGTTCTATTTGTCATGAAAGATCTTATCCATGTAATAACCCAGAGGGGCCAGCCCTGATCAATTAATCTGCGTTGCATACGGCCCGGAAGTACAGTATCAAACGCCCCTTTTATATCAAGTGTGAGCAAGGATGCCACTAAGCTTTTTGAGCGTGCTTTTTCAACTTCATGAATGACACAGCTGACAAGGTCAAGTGCAGATCTTTTGGGAAGAGCGCCAAATTGTTGTGGGTTCAGTACCTTTTGTTGTATTGCGGCACGGCTTAGACGTCGGGCGATAAGTCTCTCAAGACCTTTTCCCAAGCATGATAGGAGTGCTATAGGACGCCAAGATCTGACAGAACTGAGGTCCCTTTTGTTTGGTTTAGGTAGCAAAACTAAGTCTGCCTTCCTGAAAATCTTTGGATGATAACCTTCTGTAAGACATCGCTGATAGAGGGTGACAACTGCGTACTTAATTTCATTCCAGCATGCCCGCAATACTCTGACTGATAATCCATCGGACCCTGGGGCCGAGCTTGTCACGTGAAGAAGGCAACGCTCCACTTCCAGTTCATCTGCTTTGTCTTGAACCTGGATTCGGGCTTGATATTCCATCGGCATGTGGTCTTCTGCGATGTCATCAGTTGAGGATCTTCTTTGTAGTAGGGCTTTTGTGAGAATCAAGGCTTTCTTGATCGGAACATCGTATATTTGTCCTTCATAGTTTATTGGTGGGCTAGAGAAAGTAGCATTATTTTTATGCCAACGTGTAATCTTGAAAATATCTGAAGGGCAATTCGCATTTTGGATCAGACTCTGCCAGTATGCCTTTTTAGCTGATCTTGTCGCTTTCCTGAGATCATGTTTCTCCATTGTGGCATCCCCAAATTTCCGGGCTCGGCGATAAGCACATGCCTTTTCTCTACAATCTGTGTTCCACCATTTTGTTCCTTGAGTTTTTTGACTCTTTCGCGGTAGAAAACGTTCCATATTGATCCTGATGCACTCGGTGATCATCAGAGCAAGACTATCCAAATCTTGTGTTAAAATCTTTTCCATTTTGAGGGTTTCCTTGATTCCAGAGCAAAATCTCTGGGTATCTTCTGGTGTTAACTTGAACCTATCTTCAGTAGCCTTCTCAAAATAACCTCTGATGGGGAGAGTAGTGAGCAAAGTCTCATGGTCTGAAGTAGTATGCAGGTGTTCCTCAATGTTACAATGGGTCCCTATTATGTTCGTGAGTACAAGATCTAGAACACTACCTTTGTTATGTGTGCTTTCGTCAACGGGGGAAGCAAGGATCAGAGAATTCTCTTTGGACCATTCAACCAGTTCATCTGCTCGACTCGAGTTCCTAGCGTGCGAGTCCCATGATGGATGCCTAGTATTGAAGTCTCCGGCAATTACCGAGTTTGAGGGTACCTTCCATTGTTTAAGTGTTGTAATTACAGGGCCTTTTTCCGGTTCTTGAGGGGGTCTGTATACATTAACAATTGTGATTTTTGGAGTAGCCCCGGCAATTTTAATCCAGCAGATGTCCGCTGTATTGTTTGGCCTTAATTGTATGGGTTGGAGATTTGTGCCTTTCCTTACATACGTCATCACTCGTGGGCGGGTTTCCCATGTTTCTACGGGGCAGAAGGCCATGTAGTTAGCATGTTGCTTAGTGATTCTCTTTTCTAGCTGGGAAAAGATCCAGGGTTCTTGGATGAGGATAACATCTGCTGCTTCAGAATTTGCCAGTGCCAGGGCCAAGTCGTGATTAGCTTGTCCTCTGGCTGTATTAGCCTAGAAAATGCTCAGGATTCCATGTTTAACTTTGTATTTTGTGCGTCTCATTGGGTTAGTGAAGTAGTATGTTCAGTGATTTTAGGTGATGGATTGGCCAAGAGCCATGCCTTATGTCCGGCTTGGCGAATTCTCTTGAGATGTGCTTGTGTGGGATGAATTAGGTTGCCAAATTTTACAGTCGGGCGTGCCGGGCATCGTGGTTCATTCGCAGCATGTGGTCCTTTGCAGTTGATACATCTATAGGGTTTTTCGCAACTAGAGTGCCCAAAAGCGCTGCACTGATTACATCGCTGTTCTGAATTGCAAAGTCTAGTATCGTGAAATGCCCAGCACTTAGGGCACTGGGTTGGTTTAGGGGGCTTGGTGACCAATCGAGCCAGAGAGCTTGTGCCAAACATTCTAAAGGGGTTGGTCGATTGTTTAAAATGGGCAACAATTGTTCCTGATGGCAATGGGTTTGTTAGAGTTTTCTTCGACCATGTGAGCTTCGTGGGTACTAAGCCAGTTATCAATTGTACTTCTTCTCGCGCCATCTCTTCTGTGACATCCCAAGATTTGCCATCCAAAGATGTCAATGTACGGGGAACGTGGTCCACCACATATGTAAACCATTCTTCTGCCTTTTCAACTTTTCCACCTATAATTGCGGTTATTGTTTGTGCTTTTTCCAGAAGTTGATCTGCGTGTTTTCCATCAGTCAGGACTATAGCCAGTCCAGATTTCACTTTCTGAATAGTTTTCACTGTAGGACCTTCAAGGCCTAGTTTGTTGACAAGAGCCGTTTTGATAGCGTGAACGTGGTGGTCGCGAGTGGGGTGATCTTCAGGAAGGCGGACAAATATCCTGTTGTCTGGTTTACGAGCATTTGTTGAGTTTCCGAGTGCTGGAGTGCTTGGCTTTGGTGGAAGATTTGCTCCAAATTTGTAAGGCAATTGGGTCTTTGTTGCATCTGCATAGGAGAGCTTTGTTGTTTTAGCATTACCCTGTGATCTACCGTAAATTGAGTTCGCTAGTCCAGCTCGACCAGCATCATTGTTAAGAAGATTTTCTCCATGAGCAAAGCGTTTAATTACTTGAGATAATGCTTCCTCAAGTTGACCTATGGCTTTGCCAAGTCCAAGCTGTTGTATACAGCTAGTCGCTTCATCCAGTGCTCTGGCATATTCCTCGGCGATTTGTTCTCTTTCTGCTATAGCTAAACGCTCTTTGTCAAAAGCTATTTCCGTGGCCTTAGTAATATTTCCACTAATCTTTTTAGAGCTAATTTTGTCAGAAGCTATGAAAGGATCCCCTGGGCTATACGGAGTCTCTGAGCGGGACCTTGCATGCGGAGCAGGAGCTATATCTGCAAAACGAGGCGTTCTCGATTTCTGAGTAGGAGTGGATGTTAGAGAGGATAAGGCAGACGATATACGCATTGGCGTCGTCGGTGGCGACATGTCGACATCCCTGTCGGCACCCGCCATAGCTCAAAGAGAGCGGATTGGAGCGTAGATATAATGAGAAAGTGAAAATTGGGTAGATGAAAGATATGTAGTGTTGGGGATGATGAAGAATTTAGCTACCGCCAGCAGTGAGTTATGAGCTGTGGGAGCAAGGTCTATGGAGGTTTGAAGGTCTTCAGTCACGTGCAGCGGCGGCAGGAAGTCAGGTATTAGATATTACGGTAGCCAGCTTGCTTCACATGAAAGGGGACATATTAGGCGTTTTAGGTTACGGTTGTTAGTATGGTTCACATAAAGTGGAAGGAGAATGTTTGTTAAGTTAAACTGCGATAGTCGGCATTGTTCACATTGGATGAATGGGAAGATTTTGCCTTTTGTAAAGTCAGATGAAAAGCGTGGAGTATATAACTTCCTTCTGAAACTTAGGAAGGCGTGTCAAATTTTTGAGTCAAATCTAAGTAGAGGTTGATTTATACTCAAGATGAAGAATGTCAAAGATGAGTTTTTGAGATCCATTCGAGAACGTGTAGATGAGAAATGAGTTAGTTGATTTCATCACTTAAAGATGTCGATCAAAGAGCATGGCTTCAATACATGTTTTACTATCTTCGTGAGAGCAGTTAGTTCTTCTCAAACAAAGGCATAAAGCAATTCATCAAGTTAAGGATGAATTATAATCAGTTTACGTGAAGTAGAACGAAGATAATCATTCAAGATTACGGTTTACTTGATTCACATGAATTGGAATGGTGATTTTTCCTTTATCAGAGCCAGATGAGAAGCGTGGAGTTTCTAACTTCTATCTGTTACTTGAAGAGAAGCGTATATTTGTTTGGGCCAAACTCAAGTGGGAGTTGGATGTTTTTCAATATAACGGTAATTACGCATGTTCGGCCTGAATCCAGGTGATTTATTCGTCAGGGAATGGTTAGTCTATTTCCTGAACATGAGATGTCAAGTGGAGTGGGTGACTACAGTTCATGCTGCATGATGTTGAGGGCGATGTGTCCTTTCCCGTAAAGGTATTTTAAGCGGGTGTTGGAAAACTATGCTAAGGTCTTCTGTGTAGAATGTAAACCCAGAGTGTCCGTCGAGATGAATCAAAGCGGTAAACTGTAGGATTAATTGATCCAAGAGGAGCGTTAAGTAACTCCTCAATATTAATGGAGGATGATGACTGGTAGGGTTAAGTACATAACATTCATCTGCAGTACATGGATCTCGCACTGATGAAGTTGAGTTCCACAGACATATGCAAATCGGAAAAATTCTATGGTGTTCAATTCGGTGAAGTAACAGTAGCTGTGTATGTACATCATGTGGCTCCAATGGTAGTATTGTGTCATAGCCATCTTTAAAATATTTGTGGCAGTTATTAGATTAATGATTAATGATCGTGGACGAGTAATGTTTTATTTGGTGATAATCCTAACGATGCTGTTCTTTTTTTCGTAGAACATTTTTCTTTCCATGTATGGTTTTATTTACGCCCGACTATATCTCTTATAGTGAACGTCTCAAGTATTGAACGCAACTGCACGCAAAGCTGCGGCGTGTAGGATAAAAATACGCTTGATATGATTTTTAGTCTTTTGACAGAACTTGAGATATTTTCTCAATGTCATAGACTTACGGAATCAAATTGCAGAATACGGGTGATCGCGAGTTCAATATAACTTAAATTAAAGACCCTAATGCCGACTGAAATTTAAGACGCTGCATCTATTTAAACTCGACCTTAAGCTCTGATTACTGCGGAAATCCAACCACTACAACTGCTAATGCGACGATCAGGAAACACCTACGGACTGACGCGGCGAGAGGACAACTGCTCCATTGGGTGTATTCTGTGGTGCATGACCGGAAGACTAACTCTAAAACTCGTTAGTACCAGTTATCAAATCATGATTTATCGACATACCACATGTAGATTACATATTCAGCTTAAAAGGAATGTAAACCATACATTTTGAGGATTAGTCTTCAAGGCGGGTTCTCTTCGGGGGATGGGGTTCTGGGTATGCGGCTTATACAACGTTAGTTAAATTCGCAAAGTACAGTTTACGGACATACCTGATGTCGGTTGTAATTTATCTTATAACATAAATCAATCTGGGCGGGGGACTACGGGATGGCGCTCGACGGATGGGACGGATCTGGAAAGACCTATTAAACCACGTTGGTAATAGTTCTCCAAATTTAACTTTTTAGAATTGGCAAAACTCACTGGTAACGGAATGAACATATCTTATGCTACCGGATGTCCGTCAAGACTTGATCGTAAACGACGTTCTGAGTTCGACCTCTGTTCTCGCCAGGTAGCAGAAAACTCAGGCCTTCGACGCGAGAAGTTCGAGAAACACCGACGTAGAGTTGACCGTGGGTAAAAACGGCGTCCGCAAATCCAGCCCTACGGAGTGGAACGACTGACCCTGTGATTTGTTGATGGTCATCGCAAAGCACAACCGGACCGGAAATTGCTTCCGCTTTAGCTTTATTCACAAACTATAGTCATCGGAAATTAACTCGATACGTGGGAGAACGCATTTTTGACCGTCCCTGTCACCACCAAGAATTCGTGCCTCGATACAGTGCCTCCTGAGATTGGTCACAACCATGCGGTTTCTGTTACACAGCCCTTCAGCTGGTGCAAGGTTCCGTAGGACCATGATAGGTGCGCCTCTTTAGAGACAACTGAGACGGCGGTAGCGAAGGGAGGTCAATATTCCGCAGAACTTCCGCAGGAAACTCGTCGAGACCCGTTTCGGCGACGTCGGCGTCCGTGACATGGGTGTCCGTTGAATGGTACAACCGTATTAGCCCAGGAAGTCGTCCCAGAATCATCCCGTTCAATTCCGTTACTGTCGTGTTTAGAGTCGACAGTAAACATTGACCACTGAACACAGTCGGATCCGTCCCAGCTCGCATCATCAGCTCTTGCGCGTAGATACGATCGATGAGGTTGGAAACATCAGTTGACTGATGAACGTACCTTGGAATCTCAACTTCGTAACGTTGAGATTCGGAGTACGGGATGTTCCCAACCCAATCTACAAATTCCGCGACATGAACCCCCTCCCGGACTCGCATATTGACCCTAAGGTTGAGTCTTCTCAACCGCTCCCAGACAAACGACTTTTGAATTCACGCCGAAATGATAGCAATGCTATCCCCACCTGTCACCACAGGAAGTATCTGTGCAAAGTCGCCACCGAGAATGACAGGGACCCCCCAAAACAAAACATCTTCCGAAGAGCCCCGAAAATCTACCAACAGCCAATGTACTACCTCGAAGCAGTACTTGTGCTGCATTGGCACCTCATCCCAGATAATCAAATCAACCTTTCGGAGTTGCGCAGCCAGCATGCTCTGCTTCTCAATGCCGCTTACAGACCCCTCGTTCAATTTAATCGGTATCTTAAACTGAGAGTGAGAGGTCCTCCCCTCCGGTAGTAGTAGGGCCGCAATTCCTGTCGACGCCACACAGAGCACCGTCTTCCCAAGGCCACGATAGTGATAGCAGATGGTTTGGTACACAAACGTCTTCCCGGATCCTCCCTGACCTTGCAGGTAGAACTGTGCCGTTTGTGGTTCCGTATTGATCGCTGTGATCTCCAGGAATGCAGCTTGCTGGTCGTCATTCAATTGACCACGCATAGCCTCCGCGAGAGCACACAAATCTTCCCTCTACACTGTGGCAGACCACTCGACATGACTCCGGCTCCAATCCCAAACGTTCATCGGCAAACCATGGTCTGCCAGAGACTGCTGTTGACTGCGAGCCCCGCCGCAAGCAGAAAAAGACCGTAATCGTAATGAGGGTCTACCAAGTCCAGCGGATACCCTGAAACTCCACGTAGCTTGTGGGCGAGGACGTCACAGAGGTGGTGCTTATATCTATTCCAGATAACCAAGGGGCCCGCAATTTCCCGTTGACGGAGGCCAGTCAAGAATAGCGTCCGAAGTCCATTTCCAGTGGCGAATACGACAGCTTCGTCGAAACACCCGAACCACTCCTGATCGTTCTGGGCCAAGCCACGCGCAATGCAAGCCGCATGGTAAGACTCGTAGGTAACACCCTCGAAGTCGTAAAGTTCCGCGAAGGACTTGACCTTTCGTACGACCGTGAGCAGAAGCCGTAGGTAGAACCTCTCGCCCGCAACCGGACTACAATGGTACATTCGTCCGATTCAGTTATCCCCGCACTTCCGGAAGGTCCATTCCTTCAAACTCTTGTTCCAAACACAGTGTGCCAGCATCTCTGAATAAAGCCAGTCTCCAGCTGTTGGATGGTCGATATTGAATTTAAAATATCCCATAAGCGTGGTGCGGGAGGATTCCATCTTTTCGGCCAGTTGATCAGCGGTTAGATTGTCGGGGAAGTAGACCGTTTGTTGCCCCTGAAGATGCATCTGGAGATGCTGGACGGGCGGGAACTCTTGGTGATTTGTAAACCCAAATAGACGCCAGATTGCCTCTGGAGGACTCACGTAGCGGGCTTGAAGGTATCGCGTAACTTCGTCATCCGTATTTGTAATCGCTAAGGTTGTGCGATCAGCGCCTTTGTAAACGTACTTGTGGATGTACTTTACGGCGTGGACTGATCCACATAACTCGACATTGATGTGCAATTGATACTTGTTGAGCAAATACGGATTTGTACGGTTCCGCCCAACGGTTATCCATGGTCACGGGCCGGCCATTCCTCTGCACAGTATACGTCCCTTAATGAGTTATTAGCCTGAATTCAATATGCGTCTAAAAAAACAACGTACCTGAGTTCCGACGCATGTATATGGGGTATCCATCTTCGGTTATGGTAGTATCGGGTGTGAAATCCTTTGGGAAGCGCTTTTGACACACCATCGGGCTACTTGGGGTTTTGCGGGTCATGCACGGGCAGTTAGGGAATTCATTCCCACAGGGCCCATGTAGCATGTGAGTTAGTACTAACTCCCGTAGCTTGCCCGATGGATCCGTAGCCTCATCTGGAACTTCGGTACAAACGATCTCGTTGACCTTACCAGCGGTGAGATAACTCCTCGCATCCTTCAAAACCAGCAAGAGATGCAGGTGAGGCAAGCCGCGCTTTTGGTATTCGATCGTGTACACATGGCCCTGATACACACCAAGAACGCCATTGCGAACGTCTTTCAAAAGTTGCTTGACTTTCAGGTTAAAGACACGCGCGATGATGTCCGGACGATCGGCGGATTGTTGGCCCTCTTTCAATTCTGAATTAATTTCCGACCAGTTTGGGTTAGCCGTAAATGTGATAAAGAGGGTCGGCCGTCCAAAAATCGCACGATGGCCATCGAATCCTGAAACAGTTGCTGCATGAAGCGATCGCCCCCAACGAAAGAGGAAGGAAGAACACAGCGCCGGCCGACATCACGTGCGTTGACGTCAGTTTGATCCTCCCGAATCAATGAGTCGGCTAGGCCATTATAAACTGCCGCACGAATGTTCGACTGATTTTGCCGGAACCAGTCAAGCCGAGTTGTGTCACATGCGACGTAACAGTCAACGACATACTGTTAAAACAGCCGACCCGCAAGAAACAGAAGAGAGACTTCGCCGACCCGTTGGTGAAGCCGAAACCGGTAGAATGGCTGTTGAGAGAGCCGTAACTGTTGCCGATTGCGACGAACTTTCAACAGCGAAAGTCTCCAGTGTCATCCAGGCTCCCCGTATGGAAAGAGAAGGACGTAATGTAACGGCATGTAAGCCGGATTCGTCACTGGTACTCGATGTAGTTGCCGTCCGTCCCGTCCAGGTTCGCGAACCGCTAAAATCACATCACGGCAGCTGGCCTTGTTGTATTCATCCGGAATGATGGCAGCTACCTCGCCCGTGAGAGGAAGATTTTCGCGTCGACGATCGGCTCCGGTTTGGATGACTAAGGCCATCTGTGGACTTATAACCAGACGGAAGTCGCCTTCTTGCATTTGCAGGCGCTCGCGAGCTGTTCTGTAGACCCTGATAAGAGGGTTTACCTCCATCATCATGGCGTGAAGGTCACGAAGAATGGCCGAATCAAGTTGTGGATCGCGATCTCCACGTAAGTCAGCCGCGTATTCAGGATCGAAAAAGAACAGCTGCGCGAATGCCGGAGTTTCCTGCGTGCCGGGAATCAATGGCCCCTGGAAGTGAAACAACTCTCCGTGAGCGGTGAAAGTGGTCAGCTCACGGCTCAAGTCCACCCGATCATCTCTCCCGGTGCTAACTGATGTAAACGCTAACGCAGAATTGTATCTGCGAATTTTCCTCCGGAAGCTTGTCGCGCGCGGATTCTGTTCGACCAAAAGATCCAACAGCACCCGGAGAGGATTTTGTAGCAGCGAAAGCGAAACATCTCCTTTCTTGCAGCAAAGTTCAAACTCGCCACTTGCAACTTTTTCTTGAGCAAAGTGGTGAGCTTGGCAATGCCTACAGAAAATTTCCATCCGACCAACATCATGTGAAGGTACCGCTCGAAAGACGGACCTGAAGGCGTTTGGAACTCGCACTCAGGTGCAGGAGGTGCGGGTTCTGGCGACGGAGACAGAGTAGGAAGCAGAGCAAGCTGCGCAGGTAGATCATTGGCAGGTTGTTGAGGAAAAGGGTCGATGGTAGGTGGAGGTGGTGATGGTATAAATGTTGTCGGAAGTGTTATGTCGGCAACAGGTGCTTGCAGTAATGCGACGACGGGAGTAGGATTGGCAGTTGCAGCAGCAGCTCGGGCAGCTTCCATTTGGGCCTTTGTTCGCCGCGAACGCGGGGCAGGCCGTGTATCGCCCGTAAGACCGGCGACTTCAGCATAGCGTGTCTGTGGAGGTGCGGATGTGTCACCATTTATCAAGGTCTGGGGCAAAGCTCGGGCCTTTTCCCAAATATACGTTAGTTATAGTCCCAAAAAAAATGATGAGAAGACATACTCGATGCTGGTTACACGTTTTATATAAAAGTCCAGATGGTTTTCTTGAAAATCTGAAACGGGTCGATGCCTTCTGCATGTAGAGCAATATGCTTCAGTAATATCCATTCCGAAATAGCACGACTGGTATGACTCCTAAAATCAGGTCAATAATTGCTCTCATACGGCAATTTATAGACTTGCCTGATGTCGGTTGCTTCCTTGCCACAATTAAACAAAGATTGATTATGAAGTAGTAAACGATAATATTGATGAATCTTCTGAGGGTTTGCAACAGGTTTCTTCGCTTGACACATGTTAGTAATAATTTTGATCACGAATTTTACAAACGTACCTGTAGTGGTCTGATTCCTGGAGTCGACAGTGTAAATTTGTATGTGAAGCAATAGTTTTTGGGAATATCGAATGTTGAACGATGGCTTACTGTAGCACGAAGATTACGATAGAAATTATTCACATAAGGTTCAGACGTGACCGCGCTAGCGACAAGCAAAATTCATCTGGCCTTTTTCGAAATGGTATCCACTAATGATACAAAATTTTTAGTAGCGCGTGCGGTTCCTACACTGGTAAGTGGCTAATAATCATTCTTCAACAGAAACGTGGAAAGCAGCCAACATAACCATAGAACAAAAGACGGGTAGACTACGAATGAACTTGAAGGGAACTCCATCTGCCATCCACCAGAACCTGAAGAGGGCCCAAAGTAGTATTGCCACACAGATAAGAAGCGAGCACATCGGGCTCAACGCTTATCTGCACCGAAGAAAAGTCCCCGGAGTTGAAGACCCGAGATGCCAATGTGGGTATCCGTCTCAAAACGCCAAGCATATGGTCATGGTGTGTCCTCAGTGGGCGCAGGGAAGAGGAGGAGTGTTACGACAAGCGCACAATCGGTCGTTTGAAGCAATGATGGACAACCCAGAAGATGTTGGACGAATAACGCGGTGGATACAACAGGAAGGATGGATAGAGCAATTTCGACTAACGCGAACGGTGGAGGCGGTGATGGAGGAGAGGGGGATGGGAGAAGGATAAGACGGAACCCGCACTGGCTAGTACAGTATATGCACTTCCTGAAGGATTTAACATCATACAACAAGTATTCACATAAAGATTTGAGGGTTTTTCACCGAATGGTTTTCCCTCTGTGTACAATAGCAGACTCATAGACACCTACATGGGCCTTAGGCACCTTATTAGGAAAATGAAATATCAATCAATCAATCATTCTTCAAATTCATAAGAAATAAATTCACAAATTACCTAATTCAATCGGTGTGACGAAATGACGTCACAATGCCTTTTCCCAAGTCCATCAGCGTGATTCTATCAGACACACAGACCAACTCATAAATGTACATCCATGTAAGTTATTCTACTGCGATGGTGGTTCCGTTGCATGGAATATGTAGAAATGTAAGTGCTTATGACCTTCATGCTAACTAATGGCATGGGGTGGAACTTCGCTCGGACCCCCCTTGTCGAGCTTATAGAACTCTGTCGCCGTATACCCCGAATGTCGACATACCGCACTGACTAATTCGCAATAAATTATCCCTGCAATTGATTCCTGCATTTGACACACCTGATGACGACAACACGCAGCGACATACCTTTATCATGACCTTATTATTAGCAGCTATGAATATCTGGTGAACGATGGGCGATCGTAGACCAAGTGGCGGTAGCAGCGCGCATTAGTTATCGGTAGTGAGTGAGTATATGTAATCGGACTTCGATTCAACTAAGGATTAGGATGAGGAATACGAATATTCTTCAAATGAGATTCCATAGAGCCATTCCAAGCTTGCAGAGGTGCATAAGATAGAATTCACGCATAGGGCACATATAATAGATTATTTGCATAAAGCTAATTATTTTCTGGCAGAGCCATGTCGGCGTCTGTACATAAAGCATTAACTTGCCTTAGTGCATATAACAATTTCTATTCAGGGTTATCACTCACGTAAAATATCTTGATAAAAGTTCTTGTTAGGGATATCCATGCATACACCTTTGAAACATTTTTAACCTACGTCAGGGATCCAATTATAAGCTTTTCTGCATATTCAGTAATAATTCAAGGATATCCCTATTATTAATTTGCATAAAACATCGTTCACACTGGGTAATCCCTTCCGGTATTGTTTTTTAAGATAAATTCGTCGTCAGAAATATCCATGGTGGCTTCTTTGCATAAAAATGTATGGAAATAGGAATACCACTACTCTGATTATTCTTCAAAAATGCCGATGCTAAGCATATCCCTTCACGTGTAGGGTCATAAGTATAAATATTTCAGGGTAACCCATGGTTAAAACTGAGCATCAATTAAGAACTTATGAACGTTATCCAAGCTCGTGGATTATTTGTATTCACTTTTCTGTCAGGGTTATCCCTACATGAACAGGATGTTATTCTCAAATTTTAATCATGGATACCCCTACGACTCAGTGACTATAAAACAGAAAACTGTCAAGAATACCCATGATTAGATTTAAACTTGTATTTAAATTTTGTCAGCATAATTCAAACCCGAATTTGTATAATTTATCATATTTTGTCTGGGATACCCATGTTAATAATTTAACCAAATAAATTTTGTCGCCATGGATACCAATTTAACCGAAGACGAACAATGCCATGGTTACATCCGCACAAATTATTGCATTTCAGATAACTTTGGTCTGCACAATTCCTTACATTATATTTATGTTGTCAAAATTAAACATTTTACTCTATTAATTCAAAAATTTATCATATTAATTTGCATAATACGATTATTGTTTTGTTCATATCTAGCTCCATAATCGATATTTTTCATGATTTACATTCTGTAATTAAAAAAATTCAAATCTATATATTTTAAACTTTCGTCGTCTCTATGATTACAAATCACGATATAATCTTTAATTACAACGACAATTGAAATCGCTCCATCTTTGATTGTTAGCTTTACATAGCTTTACAATCAATTACTTCAGAAAATTTGTTTCACAATGTCATGTCTACTACGCTTTTTCGTCAGCATGTCAATTTGTAAGTCATTGAGAGATATCACTACGACTGTCCTTGCAAAGTCCGAAACTTGATGAAGTTGGAAAAGGTGTCCTCCAGGAAGTGGTTCTTAGAATAGTAGAGGCGCCAAAGGTGACCTGTCGAGTTCGTCAAGGAATGTGTGCTGATCTCCTACTCATAAGCTGTCAGTGATACTATAAAAAAATCAAGTAGCAGATTCAAGATTTAATTAGATATGGTGGAAGCGTATACATTTACTGGGAGAAATAACTTTTGTTTGAAAGTGTATAATTTTCTAACCAAGAAATATTGTGGTTGAATTATTTTGTTGATTGGGTAAGATATATATTTGGGCTGTTTCTCGTTGTTCTTTTTGTCAAGGGGAAAACTTCCTCTATTTATACATGAAGCCATTAACTAGTCCCAAAATAACTTAGTTTCTAATCCCTCTAAAATGTTCTAAGATATTTTGACTAAGAGAGAAAACTCTTTGACATAGGTGTTGAGATGGTCTGTGCTGTATTAGTTTAGAGCCCATGCACAGACTAGTGCTAGTACTTCTTGTACTATTAATTTTAATATTATTGATCTGCATTATAAGTTTGCCGATCTTAGTCTTGTTAACCGTTGTGGTAGTAATTTATTTATTTATACACAATTTATTTAATTGTATAATTTGTATATATATGTATAATTTATATTAATGTAGAATTTATGTATATATTCTATATTTATGTTATTTGTGTATATTCATAATTTATGTATTATTTGTGTATATGTATACTTTATAGTACAACAGTGATTATTGTATTTTATGTTGATTTATATTCTTGAGTGTTATTCTTATTGTAGCTCCGTTTATAATTATTTTCGGCTAATATTATTCTATATTCTTACAGATACGTCAAGCTGATAGTTTTGAAATAAGGCACGTGATTGACACCTTTTCAATCACTTTGACGATGATATTTGTCAGGATTCCTGAGGTTAGAATATTTCTATTGGGTGGAAATACGACTGTTGTCTCTGAGGAGATCTTTTGGTGACGATTTAAATACGTAATTTGTACTTATCGCAGCTGCATAAAATTCTTTAGGAGCGAATGTGTTATGCGTATATGCTAGTAATCGTTTTCAAATCAATTTGGTTTTAATTTGATCTTCAGATTCTCTGTACTTAAAAACATGTCGGTTTTCTGTCGCTCTTTATTTGATGCATCCTCTGTTACCATTTGTAATTTTACTTGAATTTTTCTATGGTTAGTGAGGTCAGTTTCTTCTTGAAACTCTCTTAAGACTCATCAGCGTTGCGAATAAAATTCTTCTGAAGCTCGTTGATGACTATTTTGGAACTTGACTTGAGACATACTTGGTAATAATATAATCTTTTCAAAAGACTGTAGACTGATGAATGTTCATGGATCGATTCCGAATGATAATTTCTGATATTTGAAGCAACAATGAATTCGATTTCAAAGCCTGTGAAGAAATTTCAGTTTGATTTGAAGGTGTACCTGATTCAAAAACGAAGAGATTTCCGTCGCAGCAACGTGGATAATTGCCAGAATTCCAAAATCGTACCCCTGTCACTTACCTGGAGCTTCCTGCAGTTACCTGTATGGTTGTCAGCGATGAGGGTTTGGACGATGTATCTGATTTTCGGATTATTACTGCTGGGACGACGACCTGTAGAATTGTCAGTATTTCAGAATGGAGCCATTAACTTATCTGAAGCCATGTATTATTCTATGTTCCTGTGAAATTGTCAGCAATGATCATTGTAGACAACATACCTAATGGTGGTGGCGGAATCATCGACGACGACGCTAATGACTGTAGAAGCGGACGCAGAAGGAGATGATTGCGGGAGGTGATGAAAAATTTTGCTTAGCGTGGTCCAGACGCTAGCGGCGACGAATGAGCATTCACGGATTTTAAAATGGTATCCACATTTAGTCTGATGGGATTTAGTCAGCCGGAACGACGCTCCGTGGGCCAATGGAACTGCTTCATTCTATCTAGCTAGCGCCTCAGTCTCCCACCGCCCGATCAGCGACGAACATTTTTACCATCGTCTCCACATTTAACCCTCTGGGCTGGGTCAGCGAAACGACGCTTCTCGAGCCAATCATACAATCCGTATTCTGCCGTTTTTGAGCGGTCAGACGAAATGACGTCGCCCGTCGCCCGTCGCCCGCCCGACCAACCAAACGCCGCCTCCCTCGGCTGCCAGACAATCAGCTCTGCATAAACTAAAATCCAGTATCCACAAATGCTTGCTCTGATATATTTAAAGAAGATCGACCTAGCCTGCATTATTAGCCATGATGCGCCTTACCAGAATCGGGTATGACCTATACTAAAGTTGCTTTTTCAATAGTGAAAAACCCTTGGCGACAAAACTTTGTTAAACTCTAAAGGACTCTATACTCTCCCCCCAGAGTAAGTTTTCAGCATGCATTAATACCTCGCTTATGAATATTTTCCCATTAGTGTTATATAATCCCTGCTAGTCATTACACCAAAAGAAATTCAAAATATTGACCCAGTAATCAGGATTTGTACTGGACTGCTGCTTTGATCTCTAATCACCACTTCCTCACCTACGCACTACAAAAGACATCGTTGCTGTTACTGTCTACAAAATCATCATCATCATCAGCAGCATTTTCATCTAATGGAATAAATAAATCGTTACTCTTAACATTTAGCATATTTCATAGGCCAATTATTCTTTAAAAGATAAGCCAGGTACAACCAGCAGCTCACACAAACAACGCCAAACTTTTAAACAGAGATCAGCGTCTCCAGGTAAGCCCAATTTTCACGGTAAAAAAATATCTGAGGTAACACGTCTAGATCAAAACTCTCCACGATTCGGGAACGAATCAGACAAATATTGCAAAACAACTAGTCATATCTCGAAACCAGGTCAGGTACACCCTTTGTACTCCGTATATTGAACCCAAGAAAGCTGCAGGTCGGCCCCCAACACTGTCCTCTTCTGATGTTGTCCGGATTGAGGCTTTCATAACATCATCCTCTAAAGGTCGTCGAATGTTATGGTCTGAACTTGCCCATGGCTCCTTTCGGGATTTTGGAGTGAGTGAAAGGGTTATTCAAAACAAGTTGAAAAAAATGGGTCACGGACGTCATCCAGTGCTGAAAAAGCCTCCCCTTTCTGAAGAGGATAAAAAGAAGCGTCGGGAGTGGGCCGAAGCCCTCAAGGACTGGACTGTTGAAGATTAGTTGGCGATTCTTTGGACTGATGAGACCTGGGCCACACACAGCCAACACAAGAGAGAATAGGTAACGCGAAAGGCTGGTATCTTTGTACCTCAACTAATAAAAAATGCCGATCTAACTCTCAGCTCAAGATCGGTGAAGAAGTCAAGGCCACCTGCGTAGTGGAAAAGGTGAGAAAGAGTCTTGGCTGAATGTTTTGTGGAAGTTTCGCAGGGTTAGAGGAAGGTCCTTGCTATTTCTGGGAGAAGGAATGGGGGTCTAGTACCTCAGAATCTACTCTCAGAGAATTGTACCGCTGATTGATGGAATAGTGAGCATGAGACCATGGGTTTCTGTGATGCAGGACTATGCTCCTTCACACAGCGCAGCGGGAACAATCGAAGAGTTTCGGGAGAGGTTCATTACTCCGATCGACTGGCCTCCGTATTCTTCCGACCTGAATCCAATCGAGCACGCATGGGATAGTATGAAAGATTACGTACAGAACCATTACCCGAGATTGTAAAGGGGAAGACAGCAATCCTACTATGAACTTTGAGGAATAGTGTAAGAAGCATGGAATGACGCGACTAAGCCGGATAAGCTTGAGAAGCTTATCAGAAGCATGCCCACGAGACGTGAGGCAGTCATACTTGCTCCAGGCGGGCCTATAAAATATGAAATCTGCTATGTAAAGTAAGTTTGCATGTACTTGTTTATCTGTAACCGAATAAATTCAAAAAATGGTACCAATTTGAGTTAAGCGTGTGAACTAGTGCCAGTGGTGAAAACCTCTGTCGGGCAAAAACACCATACAAATAATCCCTGTCAGAATGTCTGAAAACCTAATCTCAGAAAAGATGCTACCTAACCAGGCTTAAAGGATCCGATTTCGCCCAATAAATTGGATCCACTGGTGAAAACTTACCCTGGGGGTAGAGTATTTCTTCTTTCCATCATCCTGATGATTACTCTAAAATCTATTATTTACAAGATCTAGTAATAAAATGCCCGATTAATATCTGGTTGATCCATCATTTGCTTCGATTACTGCCTGACACCTTGATGACATACTTGCGATATGCCTCACAAGTTCTGCCAATGAGATTAATTCCCATGCTTCTAAAATCGCCTCATTTAGCCTGGCTTGGGAAATTTGCCTTCCCACTTCCACATCTGGATGATGAGATTGTATGTAATCCTTCATCGTATTCCACAAACTCTCAATAGGATTAAGGTCAGGAGAGTATGGTAGCCAGACAGTCGGACGTTTACCTACCTCCTGCAATTTTTCCATGGTATTCAGTGCGGCATGACACGATGCACCATCCTGTATCAACGACGTATTTGGGTGAGCATCCCTTGCCGATGCTATGAGAGCCAAAATCCGTTCACAGTATGATTTCGTAATGAGTGAGCCCCATCTCTTATTCCATACAAGAAAGGGACCTTTTTCTGAGCCAATGAAGGATCCCCAAAACATCTACCCAACCCTGCGCGCTAATCGGGAAGATACACAAGTTACATCAAACTGTTCTCCGGGCTGATATCCTTCATTAGTACAACATAACAGTAGGATATAGTAATAAAATCTTGCGTTCCTCGTTACAAACACAGGAATAAGCTGTTCACCAGTAATTTAAGACTCGTCCGTCCAGAGAATCTTGTTCCACTGCTCGGTAATTGTTACGGCTTGACCGTATTGTGGCTTAGGCGGGCACCTAAGCGAGATTAGAGGCGGTTACATTATTTCTAATTATGCGAATGACGAAAGGGGAGACATCTTAGATGACGTCTGGGTGAGAATGAGATGACGTCTGGTTAAAGGATTATCTGATAGTAAGGAAAGGGTAAGTTAGAAAGGAGTATAAGTAATCTTCATTGGTAGCAATGTTTTCCTTTCTTCCTTAATTAGTTCAATAAATCTAATTCTATCACAACCTGCTTGGTTCTATCACAGTAATCCACTCTAGATGTTCTCGGGCAAACTGTAATCGTTTCATCTTATTTTCTTCTGTGAGCGGAGGCTTCAAACGGGGGATACAACGTCTGTATCCTCTTTTATGGAGGGCTCTCCTGATTACATGTTCTCCAATATTCCAGTGAGAGAATGGGTACATAAATAATTCTAAGTAGGTCATGAATCAACCATTTAGAGAGCTACGGACATAATACTCAAGCTCATCAACTTGACTAACACTCGATCTAGATGGACGGCCTGGTCTTTGGGGATCCATGACATCACCACGTTCAGAGGCATAATGAGTGTGCCGATGGCAGATTACTAATTGGGTTGCGATTGCTTGAAGACAAAGATCGTACATCCGAAATTTTTGAATAGCGACCCGTAGGTCTCACGATAGTTGGGGTCGATGTATTCTAGCAGTTGAATTTTCTGGAGAGCTCATGGTTATTGTTCCTATTATATTTGTTTGATTTCATTAACCTTATATAGTGCCTGTGATGGCCCATGCAGGAATCTATCAACTATTGTATGTACAAAGGAAGAAACCTTTCGGTGAAAATCCCCTACTCCTGCCTGTCTTATTTCTTTATTTTTGATTAGTCAAAGACTTACCTTCAGGAAACGCGGTGAATGCTGTGTAGTCGCATGTGGATCCCTATCCCGCTCTCTTCAACCTTCTCCTCTTCTTTCCGGCCTCGTTTTCCTTGCTTCTATGGTGGCTTCAACGACTGCCACGAGGCGGAATTGTTCGAGCCATCTTTCTTTGAGAATCCATTACGTTATTCTGGCAATGTCTTTCGGGCTATTCATCATCGCCTGGAAGATCTATCTTTTGCTTTCCTCCATACTTCGCCCCTTCCTCTTGACAATCGCGGGCAAGCCATGATCAAATGCTTCACATTTTGAGAGGGATATCCACATGGGCAACTTGGGGCGTCTACTCCAGGGACTTTTCTTCGGTGAAGATAAGAATTGAACCCAATATGTTCGCTTCTTATCTGTGAGGCTATGCTACTCTGGGCCCTTGTGATCCTATTATATTTATAATCAATAGTATTTAATACGTTTGTTTTTGTCGTTGAGATATCGCGATTGCTAGAGTGTGCGTGGGTAATCAGGAATTGATCACGGCGCAGTACATAGTTTAAGCTAGAGCGACACTTGAAAAGCGGAGAAATTAGAGTTTAAATCTGGCCTATTTGGCAGTACTAGGCGACATTTTACTGGGTTTTTCCTTGGACTTTTAGGAATTGAGGTTTAACAAGTTTTATGGCTGACACCCTGTACTCTCGTTGATGGGTGCTGAATGTCAAACCCCCATTTTGACCAGGGTCTCGCCATACAAATTTCTATAAAAAATATTCATCTAGGCCCACTATGGAAGAGATACTCGAAAATTTTTGTGTATTACGTGTACTCGAAATCGCGAATGTCAAAAGGGAGGACCTTGGAGCTTTCATGAGACTAAGCTCAATCTGGTAAATTTTATAGCAGATCACGCGCTAAATACGACTAAAGTTAAAGCTAGTGACTAGCCGTAAAAATAAATCTTCAATATCTCGTAGCTCCCCCACCAGATACAATCACCGCCTGACATCGCGCAGGCATACTTCCGATGAGATACTGCAAAGATTTATGACTTATAGAATCCCATGCTTCCAGTATGATAATGCGAAGCTCAGCCGAAGACCGCTCCCGCCCATCCTCGAGTTCAGGATATTGATTTTCAATATAATCCTTCATCTCGCTCCACACAGCCTCAATAGGGTTGAGGTCTGGGGAGTAAGGAGGCCAGTTTATGGGCTCAATATTTTTAACCCTTAAACTTTCCCGAGTGAAGGCCGCTTTATGTGGCGGTGCATTATCTTGCATGAATTGCAATTCAGGATTCACCTCCATGTAGTCAGCCACATGGGGAACAATGTGTTCGCAATAACTCGGCCCCGTTATTGAACCCCAATTTTTTTCCCAGAATAAGCAGGTCCCTTTCTGAGTTCCGTGAAAACTCCCCCAGAACATCCAGGCTGTGCTCTTTCTAGTCTTGTCGACGAGCCAGGTGTATTCAAGCTCGTCACCAGGCTGTATATTATTAGCCATCTAAATCCTAGCTGATGACATGCGCTACAAACCTTTCTCGTGATGTAGGCATCTCGATGTCTACCATCTGTTACCCATGTCTCGTCGCTCCAAAGGATCTGACTCCAATCGTCAATGGTCCAGTGACGATGATTTAGAGCCCACTCTAATCTTTTTATCATATTGACCTCGAATATAGGTGGCTTTGCTCGAGACAAACTCCTGGAGTAACCTCTATCTTTGAGCGCACTTCTGATCGCATAAACCCCAGCGCCCTAGCAACTAAACTCCATGGCAAGCTCTATATACGTCATCCTGCGATTCCTTCGAGAGAGTCGCACAAAAGTTTCTAGCTCATCAGCTTGGGCCTGATCCAGTTTTCGTTTTCCACCCGGATTTCTTTTGGGAGAGGTAGTGCCTCTATTGATGATGTGAATAACTTGTTTGTAGCTCAAGTCGAGGATAGATGCAATTTCGCCTCGTTCGTGGCCAGCATTGTGTAAAGTAATTACCTGGAGTTATTTAGCTGAGATCTTTCCAAATCCAGTAAAGAATGACCTGAAGGCACTTATCTGCTGAAGCTCTTCTCGAATAGCTACGCCTCGCAGGAGATGTTTCCTCGCTGTTCATCTATCGCTACAATTGGTACGATATATAGCGATAGGGTCATTTAAAGCATGCCTCACTTTCAACAACGATTCAGTGTAAGTCGCTCGGATTTTTGACTGGTGTAAAACTAGACGTTGGCGATATATTCTTGTTGGGTGACTGGATGAGGAGCAGGTGTTATGTCAGATGAATGTATAATTACTGTAAATTAGCCCGTAGATATTACTAGGGGTAGACCCTGTACAAAGCCCAATGGACAGGGAATACCCTTTTGACATTCCGGACCCATGTATGAGAGTACTGAAGTAGTATCCAGTCAGGGAACTCAAGATGAATGAGATGTACTTGCTTAGTAATAGCGTGGTAAGGGAACTCAGCGCATAAGAACCGCTGAGATGTACCACCAATAATAGGACACACTTTTTAACAGACAACTATTCTCATGCTCCAATATTATACTTGTGATTTATTACTCTAGAGATTGACACCTCTAATCGCTAGACTTCCATCCATTAATTTTTACACGAATGTGGTCGAGAAAGACGCCCATGGCACTTTGCAGAATGCCAACCAGCCTTACGACGTTGGAGAAGTGAGAAACGGATCCCCCGCCTGAAGTGTCGCACATCTACTAGTACTCTGATACTACGGTATTAATCGTGTATAGGCGCTAAAATTCGACTTTTACAGGGTATATAGGCTTTTACTAACTTGAATTAGCATGACGATAAGTAGATCTCCCCACCTAAACTTTAAATTTGTATGGCAAAAATTTCACAACGAAATATTCGTTGGTTTTGCTTTTTTGGTCCATTATAGCCCTCTATTCACTTTTTAATTCATTAATACATTTCATAAATAAATTATACTTCTATCTAGCTAATAATTTACATATCCGCCTTCAGCTTCGTAAACGGCTCTGATTCTTCGGGGCATCGAATCTATCAGTTTCTCCAAGTCATCCCCATTAAACCCCAGATCCCACGCCTCGTTCACTATTTGACGAAGATGCCCTTGACTCCGCTGCCCCCCTTGATCCAACGCTGGATAAAGACGCTCCATGTACGCTTTCATATAACTGCACAAAGTTTCTATCGGATTTAAATCAGGAGAATATGGCGGCCACTCCATTAGAGAAATATTCCTCCTTTCAAACTCACGCATAGTTTGCCTCGACTTGTGAGGAGGGGCGTTGTCCTGCATCACATCTAGTCCTGGTTCCCGAAAGACCGCACTCTCTATGAGAGGCACTATCCTCTCGCAGTAACTGGCCGCAGTGATATGGCCCCACTCCTTCTCTCAAATCAGGCAAGGCCCCTTCTGTCGTCCAAAGAAAGATCCCCAGAACATCCACCCAACTCTCCTCCGCGTCTTGGCTAGGACACAGGTATCTTCGTACTCTTCCCCAATCTTTGACTTAAACTTAGCTCAAGGGAACTCTAAATCTTAGGAGCCTTTAAGGGACTACTGACCTTTCTTGTGACCCAACGATCACTTTGCCGACCATTCATAGCCCAAGTCTCGTCGGACCAGAGGACTCTCATCCAATGTTCCTTCCGCCAGTGGAGATGTATTCTGGCAAACTCATATCTCTTCAGTTTGTTGACTGAAGAGATAGGAGGTTTTAATCGTGCAATCCTGCGTGCATATCCCCTCTTTGCCAGTTCACGTCGGATCACATTCTCGCTCACACCAAAGTGCCGAAATATAAAATGTGCAAGTTGGAAAAATGACATCCGACGATTTTCCGATGATAAACAGACGAAAAATTCTATTTCATCGACCTGGGAACTACTTAGAATAGGTGGCCTACCACTGGAGTACTGAGGCTCGGTATTTTCAACGCTCATGGTGTATTGTACCTGTCGCCATGTAATCCCAAGGCGTTGAGAGATTTTGACGTAACTGTGTCCCTCACTGGCCAAGGTTCTAACCTGCACATGTTACTCTCTTAACCTTATCAATTTGTAGATTTCAGACTTACTTGAATACGTTGAGTTTGTGTTAGGCGTTTTGCATAAGTAGGAGATGCTGATGATGGAGAAGGTTGTTGAGGTGAATCCATCTTTGCGGCAATCTAGTACAGTAAATTAAAATCTTCTAAAGTAGTTGACTTAAGGTTCAGATGCACTCACATGAAGTAAAAATTAGATAGATGAATGAAATAAAAGTATGCCGTTGAGCAAAATAATAGTAAATAGCTGACAATGATTTAAACGAAACGACCTCAGGTGTGCGCGAGTGCAGAAAGGTGCAGGCATGAAGGTGGGCGTTGGACTTCATATACAGATGCATATCTCTTATGCCTTAGGCCATAAGATTTTAAAATTTGAAGCTAACAGGGATACTGTGGATCTATCGTGAGGTAACCTGGAATATCACCACTTTATCTCCACTTTATCCCCGCTTTAACCCCTGTACCCTATAAGAAGCGGATCAACGAACAATACCCTATCATGAGAGTAGATCTATTAATGGCACCCATCTATTAGTAGAAAGTCTACTAGTGACTACAGTCGTCCCTCTCTAACCCGATAGTGGGTCCCGGTATAAGTGTTGAAAATATTCATTGTAACTTGGACTTTTATATTTGCAACACTTACCCATACAGGTCATTTTCCGTGTAGGGGTAAGTATTGCAAATGTAAAATGGTTGAATTTCAATGAATATTTTGAACTCTTTTAACGGGACCCACTATCGAGTTAGATAGGGACGACTGTAGTCCATTTGTAGATCTAGTAGTAGCTATGAGTTGATAATAGACTATTACATAATTAAATAATTCAGTTATACTAAATTGGTGCCTCAAGGCCCACGTAGGTATTCCCGGAAGATACGTATTCTTTTTGTAGAACAACTCGTTTTTACGTTAGGAACACTCATACTCAGTTTTCACTCGCAGGTACCACTACGAGAATAACGCCTTGCGATATGTACTCTCTTCTGTGAATACCCACCACAGAGAAAAGCGGGAAAAACGCACGGCTGTCTGAGTTTACTTTCGTCACCCCACGAATCAAGTATCACCGCGGGAAAAGTGGTGTGAGGGCCTTGCTGGATTCGAACCAGCTTTCTCCTGTCTCAAGTGGAGCATGTGTCCGGGCTACCCGGACTCTACTTGGGAGAACGGCTCAGACAGTGTGCCACTGCACTATCCGACCAGTGTAGACTATCAGTATATCGATTATTGGAAAATGCGAATACATGTGAGAATTGAGCTTCCTATTATATATTCGATGTTTGATAACATCTTTTCCGATAGCCAGCCCTGCAGAAGGCAACATGCTGTTATCAATCTCGACTCGAGACGGGTACGTCGATCCGCGATTAGTAAGCCGGCCTTGGAGAATGCGCGCTCTGAAGAAGTAGTGGAGCCAGGCACTGCTAGATATTCTTTGGCAATTCGACCGAGAACGGGAAAACAAGTATGATTCACCTACCACCATTGAAGAGGATTATCATCATCCATTACAATTGAGGACGTAGCAGGAGTAGGAATGTTATCTAATGTTATCGATTTCTTCATTATGAATTCTTGAACGCTCGAGAAAAAGATTACTTGAGTGGCGGATAAGAAAGGACCGCTGAGCATACAAAGATCGCACGATTCGATTATACTCTGCCACAAATAGCAGGTCTCTGAACTAATAGAAAATAGATCTATTAAAAGTCTATTAGCTCTATTAATCGAAGTTGTCTACTAATAGACAATTCTTTTTCTACTCATAGCTATTAGTAGAAATCTATTAATAGTTTTGCGACACTTTAACCCCTCCGAAGGCGAGTGAGATGCTGGCAGAAAATGGTTGGGAGAAATTTCTAGAATTCGTGACCGTAACCAGTTGTTAAGGGTCGGATAGTGCAGTGATACAGTGTCTGGGCCATTCTCCTTGGTAGAGTCAGAGTGGCTTGGACACATGTCCCACTTTAGAAAGGAGAGAGCTGGTTTTAATCTGGCAAGACCCTCGCACCACTTCTCTCGCGGTAATAATGTATTCGTAGGATGACGAAGCACACTGAGATAATCATGGTTTATTCTCACTTTTCCCTGTGGTGGGTATTCACGGAAGAGGGTACCTGCCGTAAGGCGTTATTCTTGTAGTGGTATCTGCGAATGATATCTGAGTATGAATGGTCCAGATGTCAAACATGTGAAGAAAGGGTATAGTTAGACAGCGACAACAGAGTAAACAAAGATATAAGTGCAGGGTAGAATAAGATAATTGATGTTATCATTATTTAGTCTAGATGTAATAATAATAATTTTAGTGAAGGATATTTACAGATTGATATGTTGTGCGTGCCAAGATAACGCTAGATGACTCAGCAATCCTTGACACTCCCCCATGCTGAGTGATCCTATTATCCATATCTGTACTACATTGGAAGACTGTTAAAATATTCTTGACCTCTAGCCTAGACCTCATTAACTTTCAAGACGGCGAGTATAGCCGCAGAGCCTACATCTGCTGGATTTTATTACCCATACAGTTCAGCTCAGCAAATAGGTATGCCTTGATACAAGAGTGTCCCTGGCTGTCTGCGATGTTTTAAATGAGCGATATTTCTTATCCTCGTTATCGTGAATTCGGCTTAAAAGTTGTTGGATAGTTGACTCCCAATTCCCATTGTTTTCATATGCTTCTTTAATGGTTCATGCGAGAGCTGCTTCGTAAATATGTCTGCTGGATTCTCTGTTCCAGCGATCTTCTCAACTTTCAGTCGACCCATTGCCGTCATATCATTTCTGACGTAGAAGTAGCGAATCTCGATATGTTTTGCTTTGCTGTGAAATTTACCAGAATCTTTGCAGAATTCTATCGCCGCCTGATTATCACACCAGAGCGTTGGAACAAATTTTTCTTGGTGTAAATCATGCCATAACTTTTCCATCCAAGCCGCTTCCTTTGCTCCTTCGTTGGCTGCCATGATTTCAGCTTCCATGCTGCTTAAGGCGGTACTTTTCTGTCGTTGTGAAGCCCATGAAATAACTCCACCATTGTAAACTACCGAGTAGCCTTGGAAGGATTTCCTGTCGTCTTCAGTTCCCCAAGTTGCGTCTGTATATATATCGAAGGAATTTAGGTTTTTCCTTGTCCTTGGGTCATCGTTTCGTGGAGAGTATGTAATACCGAAATTCATTGTTCGTTGAAGATATCGCAGGAGGTGTTTTGAGTGGTTAAGGAAAGAGAGACGAGGCTTTGACATGAATCGTGCTAATTGGCCAACAGCGTACGATATATCTGGTCGGGTGTTATTTGAGAGGTAAATAACCGATCCTACAATTTGTCGATAAAGAGCAGAGTTTTCAGCGTCCAAGAGTTTGTCGTCAGCACTCTCTCTTAAAACTGTCCCACAATCGAGAGGATTTGAGACTCCATTACAATTTTTCATACCAGTTCTTTCCAACAGTTTCCTAACATATGATTCCTGGTTGATGAATATCGATTGGTTAGCTCTGTCTCGGTGTATTTGGAATCCTACAAATGTTTTAACTGGACCCAGATCTTTACACTTCCATTTATTCATTATTCTGGTTTTAGTTTGATTGACCAGAGGTCTGGGGCCAGAAATTAACATATCATCAACAAATAAGAGTATATATACTCTTTGTTTCTTCTCCCTCTTTGGTGATGATATAAACAAGTTCGGGTCTGCATCACCTTGCTTGAGGCCCATTTCATGAAAACATTGTTTAACTTCGAGGAACCATTCTCGAGGTGATTGTTTGAGACCGTATAGAGCTTTGTTGAGTTTGAGGTAAAAATTCTTCTCAACACCTTGAATCCATGGATGGAGCAAATGAAAATATTGGGGAATTTCCATATAATTTGGCTCTTTAAGTTTCGGGTTAAGGAATGCTGTATTAACATCGAGGTGATCCAATTCCAGATCGTTAACAGCCGCATACGAAATCATTGCTCTTAAGGTGGCAAATCGTATTACTGATGCAAAAGTTTCGAAATAGTCAATTCCGTGCTGCTGCTCGTAACCCTTGCCGACAATTCTTGCCTTTCTTCGAGCAATTGATCCATGAGTATTAAGTTTATTGCGCAGAACCCAGCGCGAGGAGATTAATTTGCGACCGTTAGTTGAAGAGTAGTCACCTTCAATGATTTCGAAGGTATTATTTTCTTCAAGGGACTTAAGTTCATCAAGAAGCGAGGCCTCCCATTTAATCTTGTCTTCAAAAATGGCTTGTTCTATAGTCAATGATTCGAACGGAATCGCAGGGACACTTACTGAAGTTGATTCTTCTCGATTTTCAATGTGCAGCGCATTGAGTGCTTTGACCATAAGAGAAACATTGTTTCCAAACCCTTTTGTACTTTTGTTATGGTTTATTCCAACAGCTCTCCCAGAGCGAGTGACGATCTGAAGGTCGGAATTTTGGTCAGCATTACTATCCTTGTAAATAATTTCTGGGGAAGTAGTATGGAAATTTTCATTGCCTTGTAGGCTTTTATCAGTTTCATTTGATTCTTGAGTACTTTCACTCGGTCTTGAGCACTTTCGCTCGGTCCTGAGTACTTTCACTCGGTCTTGAGTACTTTCACTCGGTCCTTGAGCACTTTCGCTCGGTCTTGGGCACTTTCGCCTGGTCTTGGGCACTTTCGCCTGGTCTTGAGTACTTTCACTCGACCTTGAGTACTTTCACTCGGTCCTTGAGCACTTTCGTTCGGTCTTGAGCACTTTCGCTCGGTCCTGAGTACTTTCACTCGGTCTTGAGTACTTTCACTCGGTCCTTGAGCACTTTCGCTCGGTCTTTGAGTACTTTCGCTCGGTCCTGAGTACTTTCACTCGGTCTTGAGTACTTTCACTCGGTCTTGAATTATTTTGCTCAGCGCCACTCGAGGCAGCAGCGGGCAGGAAAATTCTATTCGGTACACTAGATAGATTGTTCGAAATTCTCGTCGATAGCAGTGGCTGATCAGACCAAGTGCCATTTAGAGACTGAGGTTTATGTTCGACTAAACTTTTGAAGATTTGATACTTCCTAGGTATGTTGTTAGTTTCTTGTATTGAGATTCCAGGAAATATGTGCTCCTTGAATTTGCAGTCGACACTTAGCTGCTCCGCCCCAGTTTTTCCATTCAGTAGTATCCAAATAGTGTTGATATGTATTCCGATAAATATCCATTCTGTTTGAATATTAGGGGAAAACTTTGAAGGCGCAATTTTTGTCTCTTTGAAACGTAGTGGAAATGCAGCGCAACCGAAAATTCTTAGCTTGTCAAGGTTAGTATTTTTATCGGAGAAGGCCGAGATTGGCGTGAAGTTTGATCCAGGTCGAGTATTTTCTGGACCAAAAGGAAGAGCTGTTGTCGGGAGTCTATTTCGAATGTACATCGCGTGCTGAATCGCATAGCACCAATAATACTTCCAATCTAACTGGGCATGGAATATCATTGATTTAGCTAGCTGAACAAGATATCCGATTGCTCGTTCCGCAACTCCGTTTAGAGAATGTTTATAAGGTGGTGAGGGTTGCGTTTCGATTCCAAGCTCTTTACACCAGTCTTTCCATTGCTGGCCAAATTCTCCCGAACCATTATCAGCTGTAAAGAATGCTGTCTTTCCACCGCAACTCAGTTGAAGATGAGCTACTATCTCCTTGATTGATGGAAGACACTCTGCTGTAGTTTTAGTCTTGAGAAGACGAATCCATCCGCATCTAGAGGCATCATCAATCACAATTAAGAAGTAATTGTATCCTCTTATCGATGTAGGTAGTTTCCCAGAGATATCAGCATGTAATCTGCGAGCTGGTTGAGACGTTCGGTTATCAGTTTTCTTGGAAAATGATTCTTTCATTTTCCCAGCTAAACAAGCTTCGCATGCATTCTCCCCCTTGCTGATAGCTTTGGGTTTGCTGGATATGTTAGGCAGTCGCGAAATTGTTTTGTAACTAGCATGCGCTAGCCTAAAATGCCAAAGTTCCGAATCGGTAGAGGGAATTCGAGAAATTTCATCAATGGGTTTTGATATTGTTGTAATTTCGGGGTGATAAGTTGGAGGCAAGTTTTCAGAGATGGTATTTAACGCAACAGCATCGCTTGTGAGTTGAAAGAGGCCGTCGGTGAGTGGGGCCTTAAATATAACTTTCCATTTCTTCTTTGCAATGGCAATACTATTTTCGAATATAACTTTAATTCCGTCCTTATTTAATGCGGCGACAGAGAGGAGCCTGATTTCTTTGAATGCCGGAACATACCAGACATCCTTCAGTTCGAAATTTCCGATTTGGCAGGTTCCGTAACCGTCCGCCGGCCATGTATTTCCGTCAGCGGTAGAGACGTATTTGGGTGATGCCCAGCGTTTTAGAGACGAGAAATCTTCGAAACTACCACTAAAATATTTTGTGGCTCCAGAATCTATTTTCCAATTTGCTGGCCGTTTTAGTTTTGATAGGAGAGCCGTTTCCATCACGTAGTTTGCATTTACATTGGGAAAGAGGTAGTCGTCACGATTTAATTGATTATACGTGTCTTGAGCTAAATTTACACTTTCGCCTTTCTCGCCAGCTTTATTCCGAAAATAGGATTTCTGAGCTTTTTCTCGTGCATAGCAATCTTTTTCCCCGTGTCCTGTTCTGCGACAAAAGGTACACTTATCGGAGTCAAACTTTCCGTTCTTGCTGGGTGCTGCTGAGGTAGATTTATTACCAGAACGAAATCCAATGTTGCTTTTATTCCCTCGGCTTCTGAAGCCTCCTCTTCGCACTCTACCTCGGTATTCTCTTCCACCTCTTCCTCTTATATCGTTGCTGCCACGAGCATTATTCTCGACGGCGTTCGCAGACTCGGGGACTGAAGGACTTCGAGATATTTGTGCGAAGACCTGAAGTGTGGCAGGGAGTGAGAGCTTCGTTAAGATGCAGTGAAGCCGGGTTTGGTGCCAGTCAGCCATATTTTTGGGAACAGTACTGACAGCCATCAGGATCCTCTGCAAAATGTTGTTCTCGGAGAGAGCATGGTCGGATCCTTTGAGTGCATTTTGAATCATCGTGAGTTGTCGATGATATTCCGCAATTGTCATTTTCTCAGGATCGAAGGGCATACTGTAAAATTTATCAAGCAATCCCGAGACGAAAAGTCCGTCGGAACAGAGGTTCAACTTGGAAATTTCTTTCCAAAGGGCAGGCGCATTTCGATCCTCCAGAGCATTTTCAAACTCGGTCGTTTTCAGCTCCGGGCTAACCGATCCAGAAAGAATTATCACGGCACGTTCGTTTAGGTCTTCCCATTTACTGATCTTTTTCTCCAGCGCAGGATCTGCTTTCTCTGAACCTTTGGGTTTAACGTTGGTGCCGTCCACGATTGAGCGCACTCCGGCAGTCAAAAGAACTCCTCTGACGCTGGAGTTGAATGAGGCGAAGTTTCCAGAGATGAGGATTTCGACAGACCCCCAAGGCGTGTTGTTCATGCCGTTTGATGGGTTGAATCCGAACTGGGTGTTGTACTTCTCCATCTTGAAAAAAAAAAAAAATAGAGTGAGTACGAAAGAGCTATAGATTAGTTAACGCTACCGGGCTCATAACCTGTGAAGAAAGGGTATAGTTAGACAGCGACAACAGAGTAAACAAAGATATAAGTGCAGGGTAGAATAAGATAATTGATGTTATCATTATTTAGTCTAGATGTAATAATAATAATTGTAGTGAAGGATATTTACAGATTGATATGTTGTGCGTGCCAAGATAACGCTAGATGACTCAGCAATCCTTGACAAAACAAAGTCATTCTGCGAATCATGAATATCTTCCGTAATCATTCCCGTCACAGCTTTAAGCTGTATACGCAAAAAATTTAAGAAAAAAAATGACACATGATCTGAGCTAGAGTCCACACCTTGGGGATCTCCAGCTTTGTAGTACCCCATATACATGTAATAGTTGGTCTCTATAAATTGCCTGCTATATCTGATGAAGGATGAGGCATCGGAAACCGTGAAGTAAATTCAAGAAAGTTAAAAAGCTTCAGATGGGAGCGATCGGAATCTTAGCAGAATTTAATTTGCTTGTTAGCTCGTCTTGAATGTACTCAGAAGCTTGACGGAAATATGGAAGATTTTTAGGGATCTCAGCATCTTTAAGAAGGCTTGGTCTCAGGTTCATAAAATCTGGAGAGCCTGGTGCTCGAATGTTTAGGAAGCTGTATTTGTGTACTGCAGTCTTTTTTTTCGGGATTTTATCCCAAAAATTCATTACAAACTAAAAATTATTTCGGCGGGGGTTGCTTTAAATTTGGAATAATGGCTTGATGTTAATGTCCATCCAATCTTGTCAAACTTAATTATAGCTGAGCAAAAGTTTCGCTGATAGTACGCTGCTATATTGCTATAGAAGTGATTCAATGACGAGAGCAGATGCTCCGCCACCACCATTACAGATGCCTGCGACCCCAATCTTGGCCTTTTTGTCTTTTAATACATTGATGAGAGTGGTAACGATTCGGGCACCTGAGCATCCAAGGGGATGTCCTATGGCAACTGAACCTCCGTTGACGTTAACTTTGGATTCATCGAGGTCAAGAATCTTGATGTTAGCTAGAGCAACAACTGAGAATGCTTCATTTATCTCATAATAATCTACTTGTGATTTATCAATTTTTGCGTGCTTGAGGGCCTTAGGAATAGCTAAAACCGGAGCGGTGGTAAATTTAGATGGAGCATGAGCGGCATCTCCCCATCCAAGAATTTTAGCTAGTGGCCTTAATCCCAATTCTTCTAGTTTTTGTTTTGAGACTAATACCAGGGCTGATGCGCCATCATTAATCGGTGCAGCATTTGGAGCTGTGATCGTTCCATCTTTGGGCTTGAAAGCAGGTCGGACAGCCCTGAGCTTTTCGATGTTTAGGTTTTTGACTTCATCATCTTTCTCAACTATGATGTTTGGCTTACCACGACCCCCACTTACTTCAACGGGAACAATTTCGGTCTTGAACAATCCCACTTCCGTAGCTTTTTGGGCTTTTTGGTAAGAGTTTATGGCGAAATTATCTTGTTGTTCTCTTGTAATGTCGTGTTCTGATGCACAATTTTCTCCGGCTATGCCCATATGCTCTTTTGCGCCGTACGCATCGGTCAGCCCATCTTTTAAAACGCCATCGATCAATGTCTGATCGCCATACTTTGCTCCGAGTCTGAGATTTGGGAGGTAGTGGGGGACGTTTGACATAGACTCTGTCCCCCCAACAACCACAATTTCAGCATTACCAGTAATAATTGTCTGTGCTCCTAGTATTATAGCCTTAAGTCCAGAAGCGCAGACTTTGTTAACCGTGGTGCAGATTGTGGATTCAGATAAGCCACCGGCAATTGCACATTGCCGGGAAGGATTCTGACCAAGACTTTGTCTTTTAGTTCATTTTTCTACCTCGAAAGTGGGAATGGGAAGCTTATATTAACATACTTTGCCGATAATACATTGCCGAAAAATACCTCTTCTACATCTTCAGGTTTTATTTGTGGAACACGTTCAACAGCGGCTAATCATGAATTAATTCGAGACTTTGAGAGAAAGTTAGCAAGTATACCTTTGATTGCTATCCCTCCAAGTTCGGTCGCGCTCAAGCTTGAAAGAGAGCTGCTATAATTTAGGGCTGCTCCTACTTTTATTCGACATAGATTTGGACTCACCCGAGAAAAGAGCCGATTGGGGTTCTAACAGCGGAAACAATAAACACAGGAGATGACATGATGGGTTGAGATGAAATTTTCGGAAATCTTAGAACAGATGTGCTGTATAAGCGGGGTTTTCGCTCATAGAGAACTAGGCAGTAGGCCTCGCTTCTGCAACACTGAAATTAAGCCTACAACTATATCGAAAAAACAGTTCAAGAAATGCTCGCCTAATAATGACTCAATGCTCGTCGCTTCGGCATTTCCCCCAGGGGCAATTAAGTAAGTATGTATCATTTAACGTCTAACTGAACTATTTACAGCTAGCTCAGCCTCCCGTTGGGCGTCAGACGCGCGAGTAAAATACAACTCTACAAATGAATTCTTCGCATTTACGTTGATCCGAAGGTCGCGATTAATAGAGGGAATAGTACATCGGCGTAGCCGGCCATCCAAACCTAAGAGGCAAGTTGCGCCGAGGGCTTAGGTTAGTACATGTATTTCGCCTATTGAAATCACGTGAACTTAATATCATACTGTGATGGTATTTTATCACCAAGACCCGTTGTCTAATCGCGTTCTTCACGGCCAACTATGGATGATCAATATGATGAGTAAAGCACCCAGATCTAATACGAAATTTATATTTGCTGATCTAACCAAAGATTTGGCAACTTCATCGGTGAAGCCGAGGACTCAGGAGACGAGACTCAAAATGGCATTGATGCTAGCGCATATGTGTTTGATGAGAATGGGTCTGAATCAGAAGTTGAACCTAGTGGCCTGGAGTTGATGGATATTGATGGTGGGCTTATCAAATATCAGGAGGAATTTGAATACTAAGAAAAACGTAGAAGATGGACCTTCCAACGCCGTTGTCTTACACGAAGATAAACAGTATTATCCGACTGCGCAGCAGGTATATGGTGAAGATGTCGAGACTATGGTACAAGAAGAAGATGCTCAGCCTTTAACTCAGCCCATAATCGCTCCAGTTGAGCAAAAAAAGTTCACCATTCAGGAAGTCGACCTACCACCCGTTTTCTTCGATCGAAAGTTTATGGTAGATCTTATGAGTGTCCCGGATCAAATTAGGAATATCGCCTTCGCCGGTCACTTACATCATGGAAAAACGGCGTTTATGGATATGTTAATAATGGAAACACATGATATTACGGAAAAGTTGAACAAGAAGACTGGGAAAAAAAAGGATGAAGATCTAAGATATACCGATAACCATACTCTAGAGCGCGAAAGAGGTATTTCTGTAAAGGCAGCACCCATGAGCCTCGTACTACAAAGTTCACGCGGCAAATCTCATCTCTTCAACATACTTGATACTCCTGGACACGTTAACTTTGTTGATGAAGTTGCATCCTCCCTACGTTTGGTTGATGGAGTTGTGCTTATCGTGGATGTGGTTGAAGGAGTTCAAATAAATACAGAGCAAATCATAAAGAATACCGTCCTTGAGGGTTTACCTCTAACTCTGGTGATTAACAAAATGGATCGTCTCATGTTAGAGCTTAAATTACCTCCAAATGATGCATATTTCAAATTGAAACATGTCGTCGAGGAAGTCAATACAGTCATTGAAAATACTCTTCCAGGTCAAGGTGAGAAACGGAGGCTTAGCCCTGAAAAGGGGAACGTGATGTTTGCATGTAGCAGTATGGGATGGTGCTTTACATTACAGTCATTCGCAAAAATGTATGCAGACAGTTATGCTCCCCAAACAAAATCTTCTCCAGGAATCAACACACATGAGTTTGCAAGACGTCTATGGGGCGATATTTTTTTTAATCCCAAGAAACGTTCGTTTACCCGCAAGGCTATCGAAGACAATGCTAAGCGTTCATTCGTAAAGTTCATCTTAGAGCCAGTATACAAGTTGTATTCCCACACAATAAGTGAAAGTCCTGAAGACTTAAAAAGAACATTAGCTCCGCTTGGGATTAACCTCAAGATGTCCCAGTGTAAGACTGATGCAAAAATTCTTCTGAAACTTGTTTGTGAGCAGTTCTTTGGACCATCTAATGGTTTTGTCGACATGATTCTAGAACATATCCCATCTCCAGTGGAAGCAGCAGTGAGTAAGGTTGAGCGATACTACACAGGTCCTTTGGATACCAGTGTTGCCAAGTCTATGATAAATTGCGAACAAGATGGTCCATTGGTTGTTCAGATATCCAAGCTTTTCAACACAAGCGACGCTAAAAGCTTCTGTTCGTTTGGGCGAGTAATGAGCGGGGTGGCCAAGCCTGGTTTGCAAGTTAGAGTGCTAGGTGAAGGCTATTCAGTAGACGATGAGGAAGATATGGAACTAGCAACGATCTCGGGTGTATGGATAGCTGAAACTCGGTATAATATTCCGATCGACGGTGTTCCTGCCGGTAATTGGGTCCTATTGGGGGGAGTCGACAATAATATTGTCAAATCTGCCACCCTCGTCCCCACCGTGCTCCCTGGCGAAGAAGATGCCTACATATTCAAGCCGATCTCCCATTTTACCGAGTCAGTTTTGAAAGTGGCTGTGGAACCTATTAATCCGTCGGAATTACCTAAGATGTTGGATGGTCTTAGAAAAATAAACAAGAGCTATCCTTTGATCACAACAAAAGTGGAAGAGTCTGGCGAGCATGTAATTCTCGGGACCGGCGAGCTCTACATGGATTGTGTTCTTCATGATTTACGGAGGCTATACGCTGAAATGGAGATCAAAGTATCCGATCCAGTCACAAGATTTTGTGAGACAATTGTTGAGACTTCAGCCATCAAATGTTACGCGCAAACGCCTAATAAAAAAAACAAGATCACTATGGTGGCTGAACCTCTAGACGATGGTATAGCGGAAGATATTGAGAGTGGAAAAGTCAGCATCAAAAGTCCGGCACGCGTTGTTGGAAAATTTTTTGAACAAAATTATGGATGGGATTTATTGGCGTCAAGGAATATCTGGGCATTTGGGCCGGATGAACTAGGTCCTAACATTCTTCAGAACGATACATTACCATCCGAGGTCATTATCCACTGGAACAGTGTGAAATCGTCTTTATGTATATTCAGGCTGATTTTTGTGTACAGGTAGACAAAAAGCTATTGCTGAGTGTGCGAGATCCCATTCGCCAGGGATTCTGCTGGGCAACTCGAGAAGGACCGTTGTGTGAAGAACGTGAGTGACTAAAACCCCTACACTCGTAGCCAAACTGGGTTCAGATGGATTCTTTCGATGGCTCGTCAAAAGCTGGTTCAATTATTGGCCCAATAATCAATTACTGAATCGATACTAATGAGATCTACAGCTATTCGAAATAGCAAGTTCAAGATTATGGACGTGGCACTTGCCTCAGAGGCGATATTCAGAGGCGGTGGGCAAATCATTCCCACCTCACGCCGAGCATGTTACTCCTCATTCCTCATGGCGTCTCCGCGACTCATGGAACCTCTCTACTCTTGCTCCATGACTGGACCTGCCGATTCAGTGACATCATTATACACAGTACTCGCTCGTCGTCGAGGTCATGTATTATCTGATGGGCCGATCGCCGGTACGCCCCTTTACCGAGTTAGTGGACTCATACCCGTCATTGATTCTTTTGGGTTTGAGACGGATTTACGCATCCATACTCAAGGTCAGGCTACTGTCAACCTTGTATTTGACCGCTGGAGTGTTGTACCTGGGGATCCCTTGGATAAAGATGTAGTCTTGAGACCGCTCGAGCCGGCAAGTGCCCAGGCTACTGCTCGAGATTTTGTCTTAAAGACGCGTAGGCGCAAGGGTTTGAGTGAAGATGTCAGTGTCGCTAAATTCCTTGAGCCAGATTTATTTACGAGTCTCAAGGAGAGCGGCCTACTTGATGGGTAAGGGTATGTACTTATAGGTGGTATGATGAATTAGTAATTTTTCGAATACGATGGAGAAACTGTTATTTCTGGATGCAATATTACGTGGCGCGGCGAATTCGGAAGCTATTTTGTAGGACCTCAATAAGTTCTTTAATACACAAGACTAGTACCAGCCATATAGACTGGATACCTTCAGCCAAATCTTTGACTCAGATACTCATGTTGGGGCCAGCGAATTGCAACGAAATAACTTTAATTCCTAAACAATATGCGAGTGCCTTTTCACAATTTGTGGAGTAGAAATAGAGATAGATTTAACTGAATTACGCAGACAAAAATTTCGGTCACGTTTCTCTCATTAGAAGTAAATTCGTGCTAATTTAGAAACTTTACTGCTAATAGAAGAAAAAACCCCAAGGATCCTCTCTAAGTCCGGAAAGTACTGTATATTTTCAAAGCTTAAGGAATCGAGGCTGTAATAAATCGCTGCTTCTTCTGAACCTGCGTTATTTTGATGCAAATTTTCAGACACCTGGTGTTTATCAAATGATCATAAGCCGTGGAATCTGTGCGCGAATATGTAATGGGTATCAGGGGCAATTAGTTTTACCTGCATGTAGTATTGTAGCCCTAAATATTGTTACTAATTAGACAAAATTGGCGCTGTTTAGTAACAATATCTAGGTCTGCTATACTACATGCAAGTAAAACTAACTGCCCCTGATAGCCTGTAAGTATCTTGTGAAGATGGTTGAACTTTAACTGATCTATGGGAAAAAATGAAAGAGGCACAAGAAACACTACTTAGTGTTCGGGAGGTTGTGTGACATGTCCGATCAAAAAATGGTGTGCTAAAACGAAGCGAGAGAATTTTGGAGTCACCCAAAATTTCAAGACAGTTCCTTAAGATCTATTTTTTAGACTAGTCCTTGACAGTTGCTGAAGGCTCTTTATCACTACTCCGTAGACGATTAATAAATCATGACAGAAGCGCATTATAGAGGGGGATTTCTCACATGGAAAACATGAGTTATTTTCTTAATCATATTTAAGTCTTTGTAACGTTTGAACTATGGAAGGAGATAAAAGCTTACCCTAAACCTTTTCATAATGTTAATGTTGTTCCGGGATTACTGAAGTGATAGAGGTTTTAGTGGGATGACATGGTTCAATTTTGTGCGTTGTCGTGCGTATTTTGATGTCCGAGCACCTGGCGAGTATCTTGAGCTCATTAGATTACCAATATTTTTACTTTTGGTTTAAATTTCGACTTCATCCAAACATGGCTGCATCATTTTCTTAAGAATTCCCATGAGATTCTCATTCTCTAGCGCAGCCGCGACGCGCTCCTTATCTGCTAGTTGCTTGTTGACTTCGTCGGCTTGACTATGAGTATTTTCTTTAATTTTTACTTCCACTCGATAGTTGGGAGGAAGGGCTTGTTCCAATCGGACTCGCACACCTAAGCCAATTACAGTAGCCAATGAGCAATGGGTGACTGTCGGCGTCAGCTCAACTAGGACGTGAGATAGGGTAACACGGTTAGTGTGATCTAGAATTTGACCGAGGTGTACATCTTGAAACTTGACAACTCCCAAGGACTCCAAAGAAAGAGGATGTTCCGGATCAGATATAGGAGCTATGAGATCTATAGAACATTATTAGAGGCTTACTTATCATATAAATGAAAATCTGTTTGAGCTTGTGCGAGAGATCTGCTTGCATTAAGGGCGTAGGGCTCACCATATATTTCTTGAACATCGATTGGCTCAACGCCCGAATCATCAGAGTCGGTCTCCGGATCAGAGATTTCTGTCGTATAAAAGGGATCTGCGACATAGTGAGGCTTGCCCATCAAGATATCTAGCACCGTTTCCGCGTCGTACTTTGAATTTTGCCTAACCATGCGTCTCTGTCGATGTGAATCGAGTTCTGAGGCATCCAGGACAGTCGGGTTTTCATTATCCAATGCCATGTCTAAAACAGAAGCTTTTGAGAAAGCAGTAATGACAGTGTTTGAAGTTGCAAGTCAAGGTTAGGATTTTTAGTTTTGTGCGACGTGAGCCACAGGATGAAGGAACTGTTGGACCCGCATATATGTAGCTGACATTTACAGCCTACTGATTCTGAATTCCGTGGGATTAAGACAATGCAACAACAGGTATTGGAATACATGTATGTAGAACTAGTTCTTGAATTATGTACCCATGTAAATATGCAAATAGATTAGTACCAGTACACAGTTACTTTTGTTACATGCCTGACCCGTTATGGAGTTGTCATAGTGTAGAATACTATGTCACAACGATGAAATTCGTCTCCCTGTCAATTAAAAGTGGATCTTATATACGGAGGTACAGCCCATAAGTATTATTCCATGTCGACCAGGGGGGGCTTGGCCACCACAACGCTTTCCTTAATTAGGCAACATCGCGAGAATGCACCTCGCACCCATTCCTACTGTGTTTTGTATGTATACCGATGACAACAACATCAGCGCAATGGATTGTTTACTAAGTATTAGTTGTTATAAGAATAGGAATTATTTTGCATTTTGTATTATGAGTTGGGAATCATTGAATCAATGCTTTGATCATTAGAACTCATACAAAACACAGTAGGAATGGGTGCGAGGTGCATTCTCGCGATGTTGCCTAATTAAGGAAAGCGTTGTGGTGGCCAAGTCCCCCCTGGTCGACATGGAATAATACTTATGGGCTGTACCTCCGTAGACCTTTGCCTAGATAAGAGAGGAGGGAGATAGGGCGCTATCTTTTTGCTGTTGCTAGGTCTCATCCTGGGTTCGGAAGCAGGATAACCTCTGCTACTCGGAATGCGGAAGGGAAGTGTCCATGCTCTAAACATGCTTGAAAAATTGTCTTCACCTGAGCATCTATAGCTGACCAGCATACTCTCAGCAGCCGGTCTGTGATCTTTTCTGAACCTGGAAAATTATCACCCGTACCATGAGTGCTTGCTGTTACATCATCTAGTGACAGCGACGAGTTCTACGGAATTGACTACGATTGTTCTCATTCCCACGTAGGAAGGTCGCGGGTTGCATCGAATATAGTTAGAAGGGTGTCACGTGGAGCTTCTGCTCGTTCGAGTGAATTAGATATCCACGTGTGCTCCGCGATCATCTCAACCACGGCTTTTAACTTAAGTTAACTTAACTTGTTCTACTTTCACCCCATCATGACCAATCTTCCCCCTCCTCCTTCACTACCCCCTTTACATTATTCTGCTCGTACGGGCAGAGAGGAGTCGCTGACTGAGATCCTTCTCACAACAACCTCCGCTGCCTCCACCAGGAACGAAGAAGCTACGCTACTCTTCCAAAACATTGCGTGCATCTTGAACGATGCTAATGATGGTAATAGCCTGCCACAACATCTGCAAAAACCCTTTCGTAACTTTATCGCGGACCTAAACATGGTGGCGCGCCGGCACTTTGAATGCCATGTGAGAGGTACTCCCAGACCCCCTCCACCATACTCGGCTGCTGCAACAGTACCTCATGCAGCTCCTATTCACATTGCAAGAAAAACGCCCATTGTTGTCCCAGCGATTGTGCCTCCCCAAAAGCCGCGCACGTATGCCTCGGCCGCCATATCAGCCCCTCGAAGCCAACAGTTTCGACAGCCTCAAAAACAATCTGTTCAGACTCAACCCAAACCAGCTCGAGTCGACAATAGACTACTAGTTCGGGTCTCTACGGACCACCCCTCTCTCAAAATGTCCCCTTATGCAGTTATGCTCCACCTCAATTCTTTCCTCAAGGAGAAACTAGTCTTAGAAATACAAACTACTAAGACTGGATTTGCTATCTGTCCCACCTCAACCGCTGCCCAGGAAACACTCTCCGCGCGGATAAGTGAAATCGAGGCGTTCCTTTCCACGCGTGGCCCATGTAAGGTCGAAAAGCCAACCAACCACAAGGCCTACCTTCTTTCCGGCGTTCCTCGATCATATGCAGGATATAACGGTACAGAACTTGAGCTAGTCGAAATAACGGCAACTGTAGTCGCTGAAGCTCTAACCGATCTCACCAAAGTAGCGCCAATCAGTGTCCTTGAGCCCCGGAATGTTTCAAAAGCTGAATACGCTGCCCATAAGGATTGGGTCGTCCTTTTTCCAGAAGAATCAACCTCTCTCTCAAGAAACCTCCCACTCTTTGGCATCCGAGTACAATCAAAACTCCTGCCAAAGAAAACGAAACTTTCACAGTGTAGTAAGTGCTTTGGTTGGCACAACGAAAGAGGTTGCTGTAGAGCTCTCCGCTGCAGGATTTGTGGTTCGACTCAACACCTTTAGAGTCAACATACTTCATGTGATCCAGCTAGGATACATCAATGCCCACCAAAGTGCGTAAACTGTCACGGCCCTCACCCGGCTGATTCCCTAGAATGTCTTATCCGGCCTAGAAAAGATCAGTCTTTACCTTCGAAGTCTCAAATCATAGAAATACGTAAATCAGCAGCAGCAGCTAGATTACGCCTGAGAACAGCGCACTGGGCAACTTTGGGCGCGAAAAACCCTACCGCTACGGAAACCACCGCAAGCGTAGTCCCTTCAACCCCCCCGGCGGTAAGAAGCCTTTTTACCGAGCCGTCTTCGCCGTCTCTCACACGCGGTCGATTTGCCGTCCTCTCTAATCAACTCCGCGAAAGTCGGGATAACAGCCCCTCAAATATGCAAATATGAGTCTGGGACACTCGGCATTAAAAATCCTCTCAGCCAATGTCGGTAGAAGCTCAGTGGCGCATGAGCTTGCTCTTCAATTTGCGTTTCAAATTCGTGCGGATCTCTTGCTTGTCCAAGAGCCCTACGTTGCCAGAGATTTAACCCGCAGGATAACTCGGAAGCATCCTTCTTTCGAATGTTTCACTCCGGCTGATGATTGGTCAATCCGTCTGCGAGTAATGTCATATTCAAGGAAAATTTCAGGCCTAAATTTCACCCAATTTCGACCAGAACTACAAGAGCAGCACGTAAATGGAGATTTACTCTTTCTCTCAGTCGAGACCTTAAATTGCCCAGAAATTCTGGTTATTATTATTTACAATGCACCCCCGGAGCTATTAATCCGGGAGTCGGACTTTCGTCTCTTCTTTCTTTAACAAATTCACAGATTTTCTCACAGACTGTACTGGCAGGAGATTTTAATCTTCACCACCATCACTGGCACCCATCCTTCACTGGGGCTCCGTCTCCTATGGCAGGTGAATTTATACACTGGCTTAACCTCGTTTCACAGATTGACATACCCACCCACAGTCGTGGAATCGTGTTGGATTTATGTTTTGCTTTAGATTCACTAGTTGCCAGAGATATTTCCGCCTCAACTCAAGCTAACTTAGATGTCACCTCCGACCATACTCCACTCCTAATTACGCTATCTGAAATCAATCGCGCTCCCCAAACTCCCAGGCTCCGCTTTTCAACAATTGATGAAGAAACCTTTCTTGCATTACTGAGAATGAACCTAGAAGGATTGCACCCACTCGTTAAATCCAGGGCTGGGATTGACCACATGGCTGCAGAATTAATCCGCATTTTACAAAGTGCATTCGCTGGTTCTGCTAAAAAGTCACTTCCAACGAACAAGGGTCAACCCTGGTGGGATCAAAGCTGCCGGGAAGCCAAGCAAAGATACCGTGAGGCAGTCTGTTCCTTGACTCCTTCTTATGATGCCAAGAAGGAGTTCCGAAAAGTTGTCAGAAGAGCGAAAGCTTCTTTCTTCCAGAAAAAGCTTAATGATGTTAGTAATGCGAAGGAAGTATGGGACATTACCAAATGGCACAAGTCAAAGGGAACATTCCGTACACCGCCACTTTCCGACCCACGTTCACCGAACACAGGTCTAGCTCAAAATCTCGAAGACAAGAGGGAAGTCTTGTTCCGGAACCTCCTACAAAATCAATCAGATACGGAAGATATATCTCTGTCCACCCCAACTGTCCCAACGGCTTCTTTACCTTTTCCGGGCCTCACCATCGAAGAAGTATCTAGGTCAATACTTGGAGCTGGGAATACAACTCCAGGTAAAGATCAAATTCCAACGGCCGTTCTCCGTCTGGCTTGGCCACAAATCTCAGATATAATACTCAATCTCTTCCAGGAGTGTATTAACATCGGACACCACCCTCAATGTTTTCGTACTGCAATTATAGCAGTAATCGGGAAGCCGAACAAGGCAGACATGACAAATCCACGAGCATACCGACCCATAGCACTCCTCTCAGTGCTAGGAAAAGGACTCGAAAGAATTTTTGCGAAGCGAATGTCATGGACAGCCATCAATTTTAAGGTACTAGCAAGCCAGCAATTTGGTGCGCTACCTCTTAGGTCTTCTGTAGATTTAACAACTTGTCTAACCCACGACGTGGAGGCTGCACTTTCTAAGGGGCTAACTGCCTCGGTTGCCACACTTGACATAAAGGGGGCTTTTGACACCGTTCTCCCAGGAAGACTTATAAAGCGCTTACGTGAACAAGGCTGGCCGCCCAACCTCTGTAACTGGGTCGGCTCCTTTGCTACTGATCGCAGAGTCTGTATTCGACTTGATGGAGAAGTGGGTGCACCAAGGACAATAAATTGTGGACTCCCTCAAGGTTCCCCAGTCTCACCCATCTTATTTATGCTATACACATCCCCGCTTTACAGACTGGAGGGACTCAAGAAAGCCTTTGGCTATGCCGATGATTTTGCAATTCTGGAGATATCTCACTCCTTTGAATTAAACTCTCAGAAGATTGGGTCTACAGTTAATCGGGCCATAGAATGGGGAGACGAGGAAGGACTAAAGTTTGACCCTTCGAAGTCAGAACTGCTCCACTTCTCCAGGAAGCGCCGAGATAAGGAACGCAGTCCACACATCCACACAAGTAACTTTTCAATCTCAGAAAGTGGGGAGCGCCCTTATCTCAAATGGTTGGGCGTCCACTTCGATAAAAAACTAACTTTTAAATACCACGCACAGATACAGGCAGCCAAGGCTCTTAAGGTCGCGCATGCTCTCCGCTGCTTGGGAAATACTTTTCGCGGTGTTCCACCTTATTTATCAAGACAAGCTGTATTGGCCTATGTCTTACCCATCGCACATTTTGGTGCCGAAACATGGTGGCCTGGAGCTTCCAAGAAGACCGGTAGCAAAACGAATTCAAACAGGGTCGGCAAGCATCTAGAAATCCTAGATAAAACGCACAGAGCTGTCGCCAGAGCAATCCTCCCAGCGTTCCGGACTGTCCCTTCGCTCGCCCTCCTTAGAGAAGCAGGGATTCCGTCTGCCGAAACTGCTCTAGATGGGCTTTCGAGAAGAGCTGCTATCCGTATCCGCAAACTAGATCCCCGTCATCCATTATCTCGCCGGGTAAGTAGATCCCTTTTTACACCTGCAATAACGCGATTTTCCAGATCGTATATATTGAATGGAAGATTTAAAGTTCAGTTGTTAGACTGGATAGGATCACTTATCAATCGTAGGGTAAACTTGGAACAAGTAAGAGTCTGTTAACGTAGTGTCTGGAGATATTTATTTCTCCCACTTCGAACAGAGTGTTATCTACTAATAAAACTAACTAACAGTGATTGAGTGATCTTACTTATAAGGATTAGCGTATTGATGCTCATAATACACTTTAGGCTTAAGGTTAATTTGTGTGCGATTAGGGGATTCAACCTTGCACGATCTTCCTCAGCCATCTCAATTAGAAGCACTAATTTCATCAGTATAGGCTTATCCCAGCTTCTGAAAATTTCAACCCACTTCTGTTACCACCCTGGGATACTCCAGAGACAAAAATTCAGTCATTGAATCGAATCAGTGGCCCAACAGACACACCTAACTTAAGAGCTGGAAAATTTCGAGAATTTTTGCTCACAGTGCCTCCATCCGATATTTTGGTCTACTCAGACGGTGCCAAACTACCCGACGGGAACGCTGGAGGTGGATTCGCTATCTTCCAGCTTGGGCGAAAAATACGGACAGATGCCTTTCCTCTTGGCAATGGCAAAGAAATATACGATGCGGAAGCGTGTGCAGCACTTGAAGGCATTAGAGCAGCCACCGCCTTACCGTCGACGCGCTTCTCCAACAACCTATGGATATTCATTGATAACCTGGAAGTAGCGAAAAGATTCCTAACCAAGGCCAATAGCATATCGTCCCAGGAAACTTTCATAGATGCTCTGGAGGCTGCCAAGGCATGGAAGGCTCGTACGAGACTCCCGCACATTCGAGAGGGTGAAATTATAGTACGCTGGGTCCCAAGCCACTCAGGTATCGAAGGAAACGAGATTGCCGACTCAGAGGCAAAAAAAGGTGCAGCCATGCCCTTCCAGGATGGTCAATTTAAACTCTCTATAGCAGCGCTCACTCTGTGGAATTCGACGCAGATGTTTCAAGCGAGGGCAAAATGGTGGGAAAATCATGCTCCTCTAACATACACTAGAATTGGTATCAACTCTGCCCCTTCCTTTCCTAAAGAGCTCCTATTGAGTCGGAAATCTCTCGGTGTATTAATTTCTGCCAGAACTGGGCATGGAGATTTCGCCTCCTATCACATTCGCTTCAACCACGAAACTGCAAACCTACGCTGTCTATGCGGGTCACTTAAATCCCCAAGACACTTTTTCTTCTGTAGAATACTTCGTCGCCGCAGTGGCCGCCCAGAAGGGCCTATCCGTTTACTCTTCCCAAAGCTCCTGGGAACCCCGGAAGGAGCAGTCACACTGACTAAATGGCTGGATCAGGCTCGGTTTTTTGAGCAAATTTGCCCTCGCTGAGACGAGAAAACTTTCTTTTGTTCTGCTTTGCTTTATTTTATTTTATATTTTTCTTGTTTGATTGGTGGCTCCGGCAGTGAGAGATGGAGCGGGTGAGGTGGACTGAATAATCACCAGTCATTGTTAGAACGATAGAGCACGATGTCAGCGAATATAAAGTAATCTCATTCAAAGGTCAGTTACGAGTTCGACACACTATCTAAAGATTTATAGATACACATATATATATACTTGTACGAACATCTTGGTATCTGTGCATCGTCCCATTCATGTGACTATGACGTAGTGATCTCACTATCACATGTTGGATCTGTCGAGGACTGTTTACTCTTAACACTTCCCCTCAGTCCGAGAGTCCAAGCCCTTTACAATGTGCTTCGAAAGAAGGTCGTGCCAACGGTTTAGTTAGTATATCCGCCACATTTTTGCTTGTGTCTATTTTATGCAATTTTATATTGCCTTGTTCGCACTGTTGTTGAATCCAGAAAAATTTTCTTTGGATGTGCAACGCTCGCTTGTGTGATTCTGGGTTCTCAGTTATACGTGCAGATGCCGAATTGTCAATCCAAATATTTATTGGTCCTTGGGCTAATCCAAGATCTGCAAGAATATCTCTAATCCAAATCCCAGCCTGAGAAATCTTGCAAGACGCTATAAACTCGGATTCCATTTCCGAAAGCGTTGCGCCGCGTTGTCGTTCAGAAATCCACTTAATTGCACCACCGTCAAGAATATATACTCCCCCGGATGTTGGACAGCCTGTTGTCATATCTGTTCCATTTCCCGCATCTGTAAATCCAGTTACTTCAAAGGTCCTTGTCTCTTTGGATTGATCATAAAGAAGACCTAAGCTTTTTGTACACTTAAGATATCGAAAAATTTTAATGACGGCATCCCAATGTGTTTGAGAGGGTTTCACGTTAAACTGGGCTAAAGTATTCACTGCAAATGCAATATCTGGGCGAGTTGCGATGGCAACGTACATTAGTGATCCAATAGCTGATCGGTATAGTGTAATATTTACCAAGTTTTCGTCATCTTTAGGAGGAGAAAATTTAGCATGTGGTCTCATTGGTATATCTGACAGACGTTCATTGTATAAATCAAATCGATCAATAATTTTGTTGATATATCGCTCTTGTGATAGTCGAATTGCATGATTTTTAACGTCTACTTCAATTTCAATACCGAGCATGTATTTTGGAGTCCCTTGATCGGTGGCTTCGAATTCTTGATTGATTAGATTTTTGATCTTACTCATATTTTCTGGTGATTTTGATAGGATTAGTAGATCATCGACCCACACGCCTATGACATCGAACCTGTTCTGTTCTGTTCTGAAGTATAAGCAGTGTTCTTTGGTTGCTCGCTGAAACCCAATGTTGCTAAGAAAAAGATTTAATCTTCTGTGCCATTCGCGTCCAGCTTGTTTTAATCCGTATAGAGATCGACGCAGACGACATACTTTATTATCTTCGCTTACAAACCTGGCGGCTGTCGCATGTAAATTTCTTCGGTTATTATGCCATTCAAGTAAGCGCCTTTTATATCCATTTGATTTACTTCGAGATCTTTGATGACTTTAATTGCGCAAAGAATGCGTAGAGTATCCAGTCTCATTACGGGAGAGAAAGTCTCTGAGTAATCTTGACCTAGTATCTGTGAAAATCCCTGTGCGACAAGCCGTGCTTTGAATCTAGAAGGATTTCCTTTTCCATCAAATTTCTTGGCGAACACCCAGTGACTACCGATCGCTTTTCTTCCTGTTGGTAGGTCGCATAGTTCCTAAGTACCAAATTTTTGATGTTGTTCAAGCTCAGATCTTATAGCCTTTTCCCAGCTGTCACAGTCTAGACAAGAGCGCTTGCGCAGCTAAATGAATAGAGGTAGTTTATATTCTATCTGAAGAGAAAGCAATCTATCTCGTAGTCCTACAAATATATACAAAGCTCTGCTCCTCGTAGATAATACCATAGCCCTAACATCAATGAGAATTCCTGAAATAGAAGTTAGCCACGGAGTAGAAGGTTGCCGCATGCCAGGAAGCTCTTATGTTTCAGCTCCATGATCCATCTATTTTGGGAATTCTGATATACAGTGTCTCAGCCAAAATTAACATCAGCCACTATATCTGCCAGTGCACAATGCACTACCCCTGTTAAGCCTGTGCACGCCTGTGCGCGCCTATGTATAACATAGGCTACAGGAATTATCCAGCTTACCAGCTGTTACACCAGCTTGGCCATTCACTCGATTCTTTTGCATGTTCTATTTTATCGAGAACATATGGGTCATATGCCTCGAAGCCACAAACAATATTACGTGCCATGTTTACAATCTCTAGGTAGCCGGCATGCAAATCGGGAATCTGTTCAGCATTAGCTTTTTGATGACGACGACTATATCCTGGATCGTTCAATTCCCTATAATCTACTGGCTTTCGCTCACGAAGCCCTGTTCTGATAGGTAATTGTATTGGATCCTGAGTGTCTGTGTGTTCAGTATTCTGCATATGTGAGGGGATATTTTCACATCTCGAGTTTTTAGAATGGTCGCTTTCCTTATTTTTAATATCATTTGTAGATGATTCGAGATTGGAATTATTTTCTGTCTCCCCCTCAATCGACGGATCACTATTGTCCAAAAGATCATGAGGATGCTCGTTTTGGACATTCGTTTCGTCAAGATAACCATTGATTGGGGATTCAAATTGAAAATTGCGGGAAATCATGATTTTATTTACATTAGGTTTATAGTATCGGACTGAGCGAGATCCTTCATACAATCCTGTATATATAAAGCCTTGAGCTTTAGGATTAAGCTTTGAAACCCTATTTTCGTCAAGTATCCAAACTTTAGCGCCAAATTCATGCAAATTTGACAGATTTGGTCTGTGTCCTGTCCACATCTCATATGGAGATTTGCCATTTGGATTTGAATTCGTAGAAACTCGGTTTTTGATAAAGTTCATATGTAGCAAAGCTTCTGCCCATAAGAACTTTGATAAATTTCGCTCAATCATCATCGACCTCGCACCTTCAACTAGTGTTCTATTAAGGCGTTCTGCTACTCCGTTTTGCTGAGACGAATATGGAGCAGTGAGTTGGTGTTCAATCCCTTGCTCCTTTAGAAATTTTGATACAGCCATGAATTCACCTCCGTTGTCGCTACGCATACTTTTAGGAAATTGTCCTGTCTGAGTTCGTATCCATGCAATATGATTTTTTATTGCGTTAATTGCATCACTTTTTTGTCTCAAGAATTCGATTGTTGTATAGCGGGTCATATCATCTGTGAATGAAATGAAGTACGATCTACCTCCAAGTGATTGGATACTTGAAGGACCCCAAAGATCTGTGTGAAAACATTCTCCGCGGCTTGACGATCGAGAACCAATTGTATTACTAAACGGGAGTCTTGTTGCTTTGGCAGCGCGGCATGAGTTGCAGTGTATTATAGCAGGTAGTTTTGGGTTAATTGATAAACCTGTTACATGATCTCCTAGCACGAATTTTTTCATTGATGTCAACGATATATGCCCGAGTTTTCTATGTGCTTCGTCCCAGCTAAGCTGTCTAGCCGTCCCAACAACATGATTTGTGTTTTGCAACATGACTTGTCCGTTGAGAAAATAAATATTATGTTTGCGCGTTCCTGTTGCCAAACATTTTGTATCAGGAGCCATGAGTCTACATTCCTCTCCAGTTACATCAAATTTCCCTCCAGAACTTGTGAATCTTCCCACAGAGAGAAGAACATTGTTTAAAGTTGGCACCCATTTAGCATTTTTCAGTATAAGTCTTGATTTGCGGTTCCCAACTGTTGTTTCGATTACGGCATCTCCAGTCCCCGACGTGGTTGAAATTCCACCAATGCCGCTAATACTCTCTCTACAAGGTTGGAAGTTAATTAACATGTTGCGACTCGGAACAACATGAATAGATGCCCCAGTATCTGCTATAATCTGCACTGTATGTGCCAACGTATTTTTTATGTCATGTTTATTAGTTTCACTGACTGGAATTGTTGAAAACACGTAGCCGACTTCAGATACTTCATCATCTTCATTTGCTGTTGATATTGCCGGGTTAATACTACTCTGAGAAATACTTTGACTTGGGTTGCCTTTGATTCTTTTTTGATTTTTCTGTCTTGAGCCCTTTCCATAGGAACCGCCACCAGTTGACCAACACGATGTCCACCCATGTCCAGCTTTGTGGCAATTATAACATTTACCATCAATATCAAGTTCTGGTCTTTGAGTTTGATCATCTTTAAAGTTATTTCTTGTTGGAAGACTACGAGCGATATTTGCAAGTTGAACATCCTCTTCTTCCTGACTCTTTCGTCGGTTATTTTCCTCTCGAATGAGGGCAGATATCTCTGTCAATTGGAGATCTTGAACATTTTGAAAACGAGCAAAGATTGTAAAGCGCCATGTTTCCCAAGATGGGGGCAATCCGCTGAGAAGTAGTAGTGCAAAGTACTTATCCGGAAAATCTTCTCCAAGCCTACTTATTTCTTCATTCGATGTCTCCTGCCTAGTGACAAAATCTGCAACGTCTGATCCTTCCAGACAATTGGCCTTGATCAAATTTTTTAGGGCAAGAAGTACGGTTGTTGCCTTCCTTGGTCGATATATATTATTCAAGAGGTTCCATGCCCCAACAGGATCTGTTGGTCGCATTTTAACAAGCTTGCCCCATTGATCTTGGTGAATTGTTTTCTTGAGGTAATGATGTGCTTGCCGTGCTTCTCGGTCCCATGCAACTTGCTGGTTTGATCGTTTTGTTTTAGCAACTAATTCTTTCGTCTCGATTAAATCTGGTGGACGAGGATATGAGCCATCAAAAAACTTCCAGTAGTCGAACACATCTAAATCGTTTTGTACGATATCGCTCCAGGCCAGCCAATTGTCACCGCCTTTAAGCTTTGCATCGCCATAACTATAGAAACAATTTTGGGCAGCTTTATCTCCGGACCTAACGGTCTCAGGATAGCTGTCCCAGTTATCACTGCTCGACATGTTTGTTGATGAAGATGGATTTAATTTAAACTTTCACTGATCACCGATTTGATGCTGATAACGATTGTTAGAACGATAGAGCACGATGTCAGCGAATATAAAGTAATCTCATTCAAAGGTCAGTTACGAGTTCGACACACTATCTAAAGATCTATAGATACACATATATATATACTTGTACGAACATCTTGGTATCTGTGCATTGTCCCATTCATGTGACTATGACGTAGTGATCTCACTATCACATGTTGGATCTGTCGAGGACTGTCTACTCTTAACAGTCATGAGCATGGGGTGGTCTCAAAAATTTAAATTTGCAATATGCATTAACCCTTCTATGTGCGCAGTTTCATACAACGCTGCACAGCCATGTATTTAGGACTTAGAAAGTCACAAAAACTAGAGCTCAGGCTCTAGCGTCCTTTGGCCCAGGTGGGATCAAACTGTCACGTGCCCAAGGGCACGCGACGAGAGCCTTAGACGAAAAATAGAATCATCATCATCATCACGTGTGCTCCGCGATTTTTAGTGGAGTTTGACCCCGACGTCTCTTGGGTTTTGCCCACTGCATTACTTTGAAGACTTGTGCATCAGTCCTAGCATCCTCCACCTGCGTTCTCCAGCATACTTTTTTGGCCGCTTTTACTGCATGCTTAAAACTTTTCCGAGTCTGCATCGCGTTTTCCTAACAGCCTCGAGTTTCTTTATACTTCCGATTGTTGTGATATGACTGTTAGACCCGCTATGCGCATACTCTTGTCTATCTACAGGGATATGGCATATTCATGTACTAGTCCTAGAATAGCGTACAGGGATTACATAGCCCTGCACAGCCGCTATTACGATCATCACTAAGAGCTTAGTGCTACTAGTACAACATGGTAGCATTATGGGACAAAGTAGCATTATGGGAGATGGTATCATCATACGATATGGTAGCATAACGGGAGATGGTAGCATAATGGGACAGGGCAGGATGTTAGACTATCGGACATTTTTGTTATATGATGGACTATCCTGAAAATGTAATATGTATATGTATTAGTCCTGTCTACCTCAGTAGTATCATAGATCACAATAATTAGGTTTTTCATATCCTCAATCTCTGAGTATCATCTTCTGCACTTCTCTGTTATCTTTAGCTTATTCACAGTTCTATATCTGCTCATAACCGAGTTACAACACCGATGCTTCAGTTAGCACTCCTCATTCCACCACGGTGCTGTCTTTCCGCGCAGTCTCGTCGGTTTGCGCCCAACTGCCTTGCAGACATCTCCCAGGGCCTCCATCAAACCTGATACCTGGCTTTCAATATCGTTCATACTGCTCACGGGGCCAGGCTTTACCCATGCTCTGACATACTAGGCAAACTTAGCAAGGTCCTGGTCACGCAGACGTAATTCCTGGCTTATTTCAGACTGATTTGGTCTTCTTGACGTTTGAATAGACTCTGCAATAGTGAAATGGTCAGAAGTACAGTCGAATTCGCCTGACATCGATGCCTCCGCTGCAGTGTTTCTCCAATCGAGGTCAAGCAAATTTCCGTCCCTGTGCGTGGGTTTACCAATAGTAGTGAGTAGGTGCATGTCATGGGCTGCAGCGCACTTCATGATTAAGTCATTGTTACCATACTGTTGTGAAGCCTAAGGTTGCCAGGGCCTTGTCACAGCATTGAAATCCCCGCCTACGATTGCCGGACCTGAAGGGCTCCACCTGAGAAGGAGCTCTAGGGTCTCATTGAGTCCTGGTGCGCGATAAACATCGACGAATGTTAAATCATGGGCTTGCACAAAGCAGTGGTCGCCTGTCTGATCTCGTGGCAAGAGAAAAATTTAAGAGGCTGCCAGGCTCTTGCGGACGAAACTGATTGACCGCGGACGAGTTCTGGCTGCTTCCATCCGTTTATGCAAGACAAAGCCCGGGTGACTCTTGTTAATAAACTCTTCATCCTTCTGCGTCGTGCACAGTTCTTGTACCATGACAATGTTGTTGTTGAGACGTTTACTAGGTCTACGGATAACATGCAGCTACGCACCCTAAAGTTCCCTATTGGGACGCAAGACCTCGGAAAGCGTACGCTATCTTCAGTCGATAGAATTAAGATAATACAATCTTGACGCTGAACACTCATACTAAGGAGGCATTCGCCGGCATCACTACAGGGCTACACTTGGTGAGACTTACGCCCCGCTTCTCCCCTCAACCGTGAATACCTGCCAAAGAAAAAAACAAAAAACCTCAGACTACTCAATATGCTTCATTATCTTGTCTTTCGCAACCTCGCGAGATGTAATCTCACAACGTCCTCGTATCTTGTCGTAGCAGGTGCCCAAGCCACAGGACTTTCAACTTGGACATGACCCAGATGGCGGACCACAACACTATCTTTCGTCGACTGGGGCCTTGGCGCGCACAAAGCTCTCAAAGTTGAAATATCCCCTCAAATTCTCCTTCCAAAAACTCTATCCTCTCTCTACATCCTGCTTACTTGTCCTTCCGTCTCTCATAAATTCCCACTAGAGCCGTATCCTTCCTCGATTGTCACGAGCAATCTGCCTTCCCAAATTTGTGCTCTGCAACTTTCATCCTCCGTCGGGTATCCATATCATCGAGGGCATAAATCTGGGGATCTCGAAAAGGTAAGAGCTGCGTCATTATCATCAGGGATGGTCCTAAGTAGGAAGATAATCGATAGGTTGTAAAGTTGACAGGGATGCATGTGAGGTTGAAGTCAAGTTATGATAGAGAGAACGCTTGACGTGATGAGAGGGCTCCGACTGAGAATGCTAGTGGACCTCTGACCCTGATCGTATGCGACTTCTCTTGGCAATCTCAAATATGTAGCGAACATATTAAGCGTTTACAGCCGGCACCGCGTGGAGGTGAAGAGCTCGACTTTGCCAGCCTGTACCATGACATTTTTTTTGATTACTTATTACGTCGTGCCGGCACAAGGCACACGACCCTAAGAAACATGTGCCGGTTAGCTCAGCCTATCTATGGCTACCCGACGCGTCAGTCCCCCAAAAGATTCCAACCAAGTAGATTTTCCTTCCCCACCCACACCCCATGAGATTCCCCCGAGCCAATTCCATCTTGCGACCATCTGTCCCGGGTCACCGATCCCACGGTTTCTCAATTACCATCTGCCCTCCTTGACACCCAATCCAGATGTGACCCTTCGACCGGAAAACCCTGAAACAAAAAACTAATCGACTGAGGTGGTGCCGTTCCACGAATGTACTTTGCCAACTGAAGGAGCACCAGCAGTCTAGAGCACAGGGCGGGTTAGAAACATCTGATTTATGCCAGTATTTAGAGTGTCGGCGGCACTTTTCCAAACGTTGCTCTGACACACGCACAACGCATCACAGTCAAAAGTTCTTCGTGATTCCCTCTCCAAACCCCTTTTCTTCTTCTCCCGCATCTCAATACCCGTCCATCTTTTTCTTGTAGAGATTCCTCCAGGCCTCTTCCCAAAAGTGAACAGTATGTCATGCCTGCCTTCCCAAATTTATGCTCCTCGACTTAAATCCTTCGTCAGGTGTCCACAACATCGGGAGAGTATATGTGGGTGTTTATTTAGGTAGACGATGATACTGGGTTTTCCAGGTAATTTTCAGAGGAATGGGGCTCCAGTTGAATGGATATCTGGGCGTGAGAGATTTAGAGGTTGTCATGTCCGGGTCTTGTCGAAGAGAATTATTGACAAGCTGAGGAGCCATCGACCGAGAGAACGTTGCGGGCCTCCAGCTTCGAATGAGTTGCAACTCTTCTTGGCTATACCAGATATGCAAACATACTGGGCGTTTACAGCCGGCACCGCGTGAAGGTGAAGAGTTCGACTTTGCCAGCCTGTACCATGACAATGTGTGCTAGTATGGAGAGGGAGTAGTTGTGGTCTCACGTGGGGAGAGGGTGGCGCAAAATGGAATACTTGAGTCGTGAATATCAAGAATGATCCCCCGGAAAAGGGTCGCGAGGGACCTTTATCATTAAATACTCAATATACAAATATAAAAAATAATAGAGCCACACAAACAGTTCATTTATACTTATTATCTTAGTATTCTATTGCTCAATTACTTTTTTCATGCCTTCGTGATCGGCGTCGACGTAAAAATGCCTTTTGCCAGAAGCTGTACGAAGTGACGATACCTAAAGAACAACAAGAGCTTCTTTAGACTAGATAAACCGAGCTGATCGAATCTAAGCATGCTCGCACAGAATTTTGAACGGAGCTCAGAAAAATTTTCCGTGTCATGATTTTCTCGAGATTGACATTGGAGTGAAGCCTTCCATCAAAGAAAATCTCTGGGAGTAAAAAGCTATCACGCTATGCACTTCTGTATCCTGCAAGGTCCCATCTTTCCCTCGCTTTATCCGACCTATCGATTTCATCTTGTGATGTAGACACGGAACATAAAGATTTCAGTGAAAATTATTTTCTCTAAATTAAGTGGACGCTCGATTTGATTTGATTTGATGTCATTTTACGTCCGGCGGCAGAACTATCTTCCGATAGCTGCCTAGTTGCCACCCGCGGGGCGTAGGACGCACTGCCTACTGCAGTGGATACCAGTTTCTATCGACTAGACTATATGTTATCTAAAATCTAAAAAATATATATGATAATTTACATTTAAGAGCCTAGTCATCCCATGCTCTGCTCTTCTGAAAAGGAATTTTTTTTAAAAATTAATTTTAACGTTTATGTCTACTTTATTATCCTACTGAATGCCGCCGCGCCCTCCGCGGATCCTAAAAGCCAGTCTATTCCTTCCTGTGGCCTACTTTTTCCAATCTCTTGCTTGACCCTTGCCCTGGTTTCTTTGCAGAAAAAGAAATGTAGCTGTGTCTTAGCTTTCCCACACGAGCAGTCTGTGAAGTTCTCGTGATGAAATCTTTTGTGGAATGCCATGAAATCTCCATGTCCTGAGCGGTCTGCGAGTAGTTTTCCAAGAGTCCGTCTGGGAAGTCTCAGTTCATTTGGGAATTTTCCTGGAGGCTTAAGTTCAATTCTTAGTGATTTTGTCATGGTTACAGTTTTGAATTGTCAAATTAAAGAAGTGCGTAGAAGAGTGATCTTTTCTAAAGGCCAGATCGAAGATTATATACAGAGAATTATGAGGTGATAGTAACTCTATGTGGAAGGAGCTAATGACGACCTCCGGGCAAATATCCCAAATACACTTAATCATAACATTTGCCCCCTTTCGACAAAAAATGCTACTGCCCCAGTAGTGATATGAAATAAGATGTGCCAATTTAAACGTAACTTAATATCAAGATTAGAGCAAGAAGTTCTCGTAAATTTGAACTGCTTCCTGTGCGTTCTTCAACTTCTTGTAATCGATCCATTCATCATGTTCTGGCCCATGGCCTACCCAAGTAACTAAATACTGAAGGATATCTTTGCCCCTTCTCTTAATAAGCCTTTTGCCCAGTATTTTTTTGATTTCTTGTTCTAAAACTCCATCCACTTGTATTGGGGGGTCTGGCTTGATTTGACGATTGTAAGGGTCATTTCGGGGATCGAGAGCTGGTTCCAGTTGTGCAATTGTTACGACGGGGTGGATTTTCCAATTTTTAGGAATATCTAGCTTATATGCTAGTTTACCAATTCTTTCGGTTATTCTGAATGGGCCAACAAATTGCTGTTGTAATTTTTTGTAATTAACTTTGCACTGGGTATTGTGTAACCTTTATGTAACCGTAGCATCACGAAATCTCCAGTGTTAAAAAACATAGGCATATGCCTGTCGTCATAATATTTTTCATTGACATAGAAGCAAATGCGATCGCGTCTGCAGCCTCGACTCGATTGGGGTTGTAAATCATATCTCCTTTGCTTGTGATAGCCTTATCATTTTCTACCAGCGATATTTGAGTTGTACCTTTGTTAGAGATCAAGGAATCTTCTGGATCATTACTTGTGGAAAAATTTTGCATACTGTTTGAAGAGCCATTAATTTTTTGCTCAGAATTTGCTAGTCTCGTAGATCTCCTTAGGCCTACGGTTAATGCTGTAACCTTTCGATACGGAGTCTCGTCAATTGGCAATTTGACAAGATCTAACGGTTCGTTTGCCTTTTTGCCGTGAAGTAGCTCTGTCGGTGCAATTCTTGTTGTACTAAATTTTGGAGAATTATTAAGTGCAAGCTGCAATTTCGGGAGTATCATTGGCCAATCTGTAAGTTGTGGAATACCAGTAATAAAAAATCTCAAGCAAATTTCGGCTGTAGCGTTTGTTCTTTCTGATGCTCCGTCTGTTTGTGGATGGTAAGACGTTGAAAATAGTAATTTCACATTTTGTTGTTTAAAAATAGCCCTCCACAATTGACTCACAAATTTGGCGTCTCGATCGGAAACAATAGCCCTTGGAAGACCCCAATTCATAATCGATAGTCTGTTGAGTAAAACTTCTGCCCATTGAAAAGCTGTCCATGTTGTAGCTCCAGGTATGAAAGTAACACATTTGGAAAATTTATCGGTAACAGATAATACACAATTTTTCCCTTCCTTGGTAGTTGGAAGCGCTAATATAAAATCAATCCCTATCGTGTCGTGTATTTTAGATGGAGATTCAATCGGTTGAAGATAGCCATAAGGTTTGTGTTTCAGGGTTTTGTTTTTAGTACAATCAGGGCAATAACGAATGTAATTGATTATTTTTTTTGATAAGTTATTTATAAAAAGAGCTTGGGTGATACGAAAGTGTGTTTGTCTGATTCCTGGATGTCCTACATCATCATGTGCCATCTTAAAAATTATTTTGAGGATTGCTTGATCCCCTGGAACACAGAGTCGTTTTGTTTTGGTCTCTTTATTAACGTGATAGATTAATTTATTTCGTAGTTCAAATGGGAGACTTGATGCATTTTCGCCCATTGAGTCATTCTTTTGAAGTATATGTAAAATTTTTGCCCAGTGATTATCTTTGACATACGACATCTCGATTTGAGCTCTTAGTTCGTTAGATATCTGTACAGTTGTTGTATGAAATACGTGGGCGCCTAGATCCCATAAAGCCGAGGTTCTAATATCAACAGCACCATGAAGAGCATCGAGGGCGTCAAGTTCCGAGTAGTTTGGATCCTGAGTTCTTTGATCTGCTAGTTGTTGTTTTACATGAAGCCGAGATAGAGCATCGGGTATAATATTTTCCTTCCCTGCCTTATGTCGCACATCTAGTTTGAACCGCTGCAGATATTCTGACGCTCGAATTAATCTAAGATTTAACTTTTCTACCGATGAGGTGTGCAGAGATGTTTGCGAGACGATTCCTTTAGTTGCTGCGTGATCTGTGTAGATAACTACCGGGCTCTTAGCAGCTTCAATCATGTGTCTCACCTTTCTGACAATCCAAACTAAACATGCTACCTCGAGCTCTGTTGACCAGTAGTTTCTCTCCGCAGATGTAGCCGCTCTGCTGAGGAATAATATAGGCTGCATTTTTTTCTCTGATGGACATTTCGTAGGTTTAACGACGGTATTATTCTCTGTGGTATGATAGATTACTCCTGCGAAGCCGAATTCTTTTGAAGCATCTATATCCACGTATAACTGTTGATCTGGATTAAAATGTACTAAAATTGAAGGATTTTTAAATAAAGCTTGTACCAGCTTAAAGGCCTTGAGCTCTGTGGATGATGGTTTTTGGAGTAGAGTTTTTTCGGATGTCTTTCGTCTGCGAAGTCCTTTTGATTTAGATTTTTACTTAGAAATGTTTTGCGGTCTTGTAATGGTTGAATTATTGCGGAATAATATGGAATATAGTGGCGTAAGTAGCCAGTTAAGCCAAGGAAACGTTCCAGAGATCTAAGATTTTCTGGAAAAACGAAAGACGAGATAGCTTTAAGCTTATCTTCTGCGGTTGCCATACCTAAAGCGTCTACTTTTTGACCAAGAAGTGCAACCGAGGGATACGCGATGAATGATTTCGTTGGTGCAAGTGTGATATTATGCGAATTAAGTATAGTGAAAACCTGATTTAAATGAAAATAATGTTCCTCTGGAGATTTTGAAAAAATAACGATGTCATCAATATAGGCTCTAGCAAAAGGACGACATTTTCTCAGTAGAATGTCAATACGGCGTTGCACATAAGCAGGGCTGTTCCGAAATCCCATGACGGGAACTTTAAAAGTTTCTTGGCCACGGTGAGAAGAGACTGTCAATCGATGCCTATGTTCTTTCGCTATCCACCATTGGTAGAAAAAAGATGCGCAATCGATTGTCGATATGAAGCTACAACCTCGTGTTGCAGAAATTATATCCAATTGCAAGGGAATAGGGTATGCGTCTGGCAATGCAATTTTATTTAACGCGCGAATGTCAACCACTACGCGCCCTTTGGGTCCTTTCAAGGTATCTTTCCAAACGACAAAACACGGATAGGTAAATGGTGTGTGACTTTGCGTCCATTCCATACGGCCTTGACTATGGAGTTTATCAAAAGTTGTATCAATGACTTCCTGGTCTTTATTACCGACAGGATAGACTTTTGCGACGCCTGGCTTATATTTTTCTTCCCAATTTTCAACAAGAGGAATTTCCATATCTTCCTCGATACCAATTACATTTCCAGTGTCTTTCCATAAATTGGGGAATTTCATGACGATATCTTTGAATTTATTTAATAAATCTGGGTTATGATTGCAAATGGTAACGCCTGTTTGCAATACGACTTCAGCCACCTTAGAATCTGATGAACTAGCGTGTGCGGTTTCTGTCTGATTGACCTCGTGAATAGCATTAGAATTAATCGTATATATTGAAGGGGTTGTCAAGCTGAGCTTTTTCCATCCGCGTTTTGGAGTACGAGCAGCAAAACCTTCAATCTCAGATTTTGCCAAGAAACATCCATTGTATTCGAATTCAGTAATTAATCCAAGCTTGGTACCTTTCTTCATTTGGACTAGACAGGATGTCGGATTATAGACTTGTATTTCACTTGTCTTATCGTCAATAACATGAGAATAAATAGCGATATGATGAGCAGCATAGGGTTCAAATAAAAGGTCTCGATTAGACGGTAAATCCTCGGGTTGGATTTGGATTTTAGTGTATTGCCCTGGAGCGATGTCAATATTTTGTGCTGACCTTGCTACCGATAGAGTTCTTGGGCCTTTTGAGTGAGTTGATAAAGAAATAGTAATATCATCACACGAGGTTATTTTTGCTGTACCTAATTTAAGATCCATGATTATACCTTGTGGTGATAAAATGTCGATACCTATGAGCATATTTGCAGTGAGGTTCCTGACTAAATGGAATTCTGCTTCAATTGCTGCTACTTTTCTGTCGCCAGGGAAAAAAATTGTTAAGCGGACGTATTTATCACAGTTGTAAGTTTTCTTTCCAATTCCCGAGACTGGTATAGCTTCTGATAATAAAATGACCTTCGTTTGCGGAGACTGTTTGTGTAGAAATTCTTCATCTATCAACGACATTGTACACCCAGTATCAAGACAGATATCTTGGACCAAACCATTTTCTGTAAGCTTGGCTTTCGTAGTCGCATACTTATAGCCACGGAAAGCATAGCCTGAGGGGCCTGAAGTTTTGACCTTTGATCTAATTATTTCTGATATTTCTGTGGTGTAAGCTTCGGGATTTGGCTCCGGGGTTAGATTTTTTACAGAACACCTTTTCCAGTGGTTATGAAACGCGTTATTTGATTTAAAGTGCTGTTTGCATTTTCTGCAGGTTGTCGGTCTTCCATAGCCTAACTTGTTTAAATGACAAGACGTATTGACATGATTGTTAATGACATCTTCATCGTATTGACCATCATAATCTTCGAAATATAATTCGGACTCTTTGTGTTCTTCCTGGTCCTTTGTTATCACCGAATTATTTTGTTCACTTTGTAGGATTACTTCTTCTGTATGCTCGTTATAGGCTTTTGGATCTTGGCGATGAAATTCTGAAGATCCTGGATTCTTTGTAGGAAAAGTTTTGTAACGCCCATCATTATTGTATCCGCTAAAGTTTCTATTCTGAGGTTTTCGTGGATTTCCTTGTGATTGAAAACTATTTTTTAATTGAAATGACCCATTTTGATTCCTTAAATTTGAGTCATGAGGCTTACTGGTCTGCTGCGTAAAATTTTCTGGGATCCTTCGGTTGTTTTCATATGCAAATGGGCTCTGATCTGTATGCCTTGAATAAAAGTTTTAAGAATAAAAATTCCTAGGCTTGTAGATATCTACCCAGATGTTAAAGGCATCTCTAATTTGTTCCATAAAATCATCTAATCGGGTAGTTGCGGTCGGACGAATAAGATCTCTTCTAAGAACACCATCAACATGTTCATAAGCTAGTGATAGCTGTGCGAGAGTATTTTGTGTAATTCCACTACTACGCCCATGTAGAATGATATTCGATACATATGTCATAGGAGATTTTCCATCCCTAACATCTTGAACTGTGTATCTTGATTTTTCAAGGGCTACGAGGGCTTTCCCTGGTGCTTCGGAAAATCTTTTTTCGAGCATACTGCACCAGTCTTCAATTGTGCCATAACGTAGGCCGTTTCGGGTGATTGAAGATAGTTCTTCCACGTACCATTGGTTTGCCTCGCCCAATAAACACTCGTCAAGATTCTTAGTAATACTGCTATTAGGACCCTTTTTGATTCGAAGGCGGTTAGTGAAAGAGAACACGTTGTGATAAATATTATGGGTGTCCCTGATTTCAACTGCCATTTTGGACACATCTGGGTCAAAGTAACCGATCTCTTTGGCTCTGAACCTACTTTCGTCATAGTTTTGATCTTTATTTTGAAATTTTATGGGAAATTTTTGATAATAGGGCCGTGAATCTGTTAAAGTGTTTGTCTCGCTCTCAAGTTTTAATTGAGAAATTTTTTCCTCCGATACATTCTGCGGGTTTGATGATTCCGATAGCTTGAAGGGCTCCAAAGCTGCTGCGACTCCCTGAGCTACGAGATTTACCAATTCTGCTCGCTGTTTAGCTGAAAAGGAGGACAAGTCTTGATCTTCTGTATCGGCTGGCATTTCTTTTGGATTTTTCAGGCTTTGTTGTGATACTGATGATGAAATATCTTCAAAATTAGAGCTTTCGATATGCGTTGATGTCCTTTGAGCCTGAAGCTTCTCTTTGAGTCTAGGAAGGAGAGATATTATTGCATCAACTGTCTCTACGGCCTTGGCGTAGTTGTTCTTCCAAGTCGATGTCGTAATTTGGGCGTGACTTTCTGGATCAATTGGGAAGGAATCCACCACCCAGTCTATTTCTTCCCACTGTTGGTTTGTCAGCTGGGCCACGAATTTAGGTCTCTCTGATTTGAGAATTTTAATTTCATGAGCAATAAATATTGCTTTTTCTAATGTGTTAACCCTGGTGTCGGTCATAGAAGGCGCGGGGAATCGATTATCTTATTTTATCTTATTTTTTCAACGAGGATACGTTATTGGTGCTGAAAAGCTGGTGCTGAAAAGCTGGTGCTGAAAAACTGGTGCTGAAAAGCTGGTGCTGAAAAGCTGGTGCTGAAAAGCTGGTGCTATTAATCCAGGTTTGGTCTAGAATGAACTAGATAATGCTACCAATTGTCATGGTTACAGTTTTGAATTGTCAAATTAAAGAAGTGCGTAGAAGAGTGATCTTTTCTAAAGGCCAGATCGAAGATTATATACAGAGAATTATGAGGTGATAGTAACTCTATGTGGAAGGATCTAATGACGACCTCCGGGCAAATATCCCAAATACACTTAATCATAACAGATTTGTAACTCGCAGGGCAGTGTCTTAGCCACCAACTTTTTCCTATTTCTGACTTTTTCTCCGCGAGAATCTGCTTAACCGCAGCGTGAGATATATTTTCATTAGACTGGTTCAGTGATGCTTCCTGCGCTGCTGTCTTAGCTAATCGGTCCGCAATTTCATTGCCTTCGACTCCCGCGTGGCCTGGGATCCAGATTGCAGCTATTTGTCCTGCTTGAACATGGGGTAACCTGCTCCTCAACTTCCATTCTCTTTGAAGTTTCCTGATCAAAAATACGTCCTCCCTGCTTGTTTGACTATCATTACCATCCACTACCCTCGCTACAGCCTGATTATCCGCATACACGATTATATTAGTAGCAAAACGGGTAGCCGCCTTCTCGATTGAGGCCCGTAGACCCTCACTAATAGCGGTAATTTCTGTGTCTATAGGTTCTACTTTCCTGTTGATACAGAATTTCTGTGCCAGTATTTCACGGCCGCCTTGAAAAAGAACGTAGGCTCCCCCTGCTCTACCTTCCGCTGTACGAGACCCGTCCGTGTATAGTAGTATATCATGAAGACTTGGTTGTGTGGTACTGTAATGTCCAGAAGTCATATTGTCTAAACAGGCCAGTTTTGAGTCTGTAGACTTTGGGAGCAGATGGGCTGTTTCAGTGAGGCGTGTAGTCGCTGACCCATATGCTCTTTTCCTCAAAGGATATCTGAGATCAAGCGTTTGGATCCGTAAAGCTCTCCCTAGTCGAATTTCTGTTAATAATGTGTGTGCTGTTGGGATTCCAGCTTCTCGGTGGAGTGCCGGGTTAGGGAAGGTCCGGTACACAGGCAGAATAGCCCGGAGGCTCAAATAGATCGCTTTTGATAGCGTTTTCAAGTGCTGACCGCATCTATGTTTCTGTATTTGTAGTTTTTTCCGTTTCCATTTGAAAATGTGATCTCCCGGCCACCAGGTCTCTGCTCCATAGAAAGCAACAGGGAGGATACAAGCTTTAACTGCATGTCGTACCAAGTAGGCGGGTGACCCTTTCATTGTGTTATTGAGGTGATGAAGATGCGCGGCTACTGCTAAACCTTTATGGGCCCAGTGTTTTGTAAGTGGACGCTCGAGTTATAATCATACTAGTGCAACTGTTTCAAAAATTGCGAGCATACTAGAACTTTTCATCACACCCATCGTGAAGATTGGGGGTTCGGAGGATGAAGACGACGTTTCTGATTGTACGTGGTGTCCTTTACGAACCTGGAGTTTATCTTCAGAGCCAACAGAAACAGACATTACTTGGTCTCGGAGGAAAAGTCACCCAAATAAGTTTCCGGGGCGTACCCAGCTCCCGTTATAGTGGTGATGGGTTAGACTAGGTTTGGCCCCTTTTACCAAGATGAATTCTCGCTGTTTACAGATATTCTGGCATTATACTGTCTCCCGAGGAAAGAGCACCGCTACCTGAGCGCTGGTGGTGTCGGTATAAGGAGGATATCTGGACTATGGGATATTAGGGAGATACAGATGGGGATACGCACCTCGTGTGACTCTGGTGTCTAGGCCTCGCCCGGCTGGGGTTGCAGGTTTTTTGAGACTTTTTTCCGAGTCCTTGTTTCCATGGCTGCTCTTTTTCTTATTTTTTTCAAGCAAAAGGTTTCGTACAAAAGGTGACAGAATTCTGTGGGTAATTACTAAGCCAAATTATCACAGGTATAAAGCTGAGCATACTTATACAATATGCTTGAGATCTGAAAGCGCTTGTTCGATGTTTCTTATTTTTAATCATTCCTGCGTATGCAGCCGGAGGCTATAACGCGCATGAATACGGAAGATGTGTATGTGACGCAGTATGACTCTGTTTGACGTTTGGAACACTCATCTTCAGATTTCATTTGCAGATACCACTACGACAATAACGCCTTGCGACATGTACCCTCTTCCGTGAATGCCCACCACAGGTAGGAAGCGAGAAAAACCCGTGGTTATCTGAGTATGCTTTCATCGTTCTACAAATACAGTAGAACCGCGAGAGAAGTGGTGTGAGGGTCTCGCTGGATTCGAATCAGTTTCCTCCTGTCTCACGTGGGGCATGTGTCCAAGGTACCCAGACTCTACTTGTGAGAACGGCCCAGACGGTGTACAACTGCATCATCCGACCCTTGTTCGATGTTGTACTGGTAAAGATCTTGTTTACTTCCAGTCATGGGTCAATGTATTAATGATATTTGGTTCAAAATAAAATTCAATAGGAGACCTGTAGAAGGTGTGACCTGAATAATAGATCTGCCCTATTGTAACGATGGTCTTGGACTCAACATAGCATGAATAAACACATCTACACACAAATAAGATTAAAGGTACACCTGAGGTAGCTGTGATAGCTTGGCTCTTCGATTTTATATCCTGAGTTTCTCGATAGTGAAATATTCATTAGAAAGATGGATGGCCAATTCCGACATTTTCGATTGATGAAGAAAAATATTTGTAGATCTACATAAAAAAAAAATTAAAAATTTGACGGTGTACGAGCTCACTTCTAAGATCATTTTTTTTAAATGTATTTAAATCTCTTGTCATACAGTAAAACTTCTCTAACACGATAGTGGGTCCCGGCATAAGTGTTGAAAATATTGATTGAAATTCATCCATTTATATTTGCAATACTTGCCCCTGCACGCAAAATGACCTGTAAGGGTAAGTGTTGCAAATATAAAAGTGCAAGTTTCAATGAATATTTTCAACACTTATGCCGGGACCCACTATCGTGTTAGAGAAGTTTTACTGTAGCTAGATGGCTGAATACAATATGATTTAAAAAAAATATACTCACTTCAAAAAGGATTAGACTTATAGTGGGCCTCGGTTTAATGATTGCTACAATTTATGTGGATTTGTCCTCCTAATTTTGCAATAACTATTTCTACACAACGTTTTAGCACGCAGGGGCAAGTGTTACAAATAAAATTTGCAAAAACGCAACAAATATTAACAATAATTACGATGGGACCCACTATAGTTTTATACGGTGTCTACTGTACATACTATGTCACTACGATAAAATTCGTCTCCCTGTCAATTAAAAGTGGATCTTATATAGAGTATCAGGGTCAATTAGGTTTACTTGCATGTAGTATTGCAGCCCTAAGTATTGATACTAATTAGACACAATTAGCACTAGTTAGCAACAATATCTACGGATGCAATACTACATGCAAGTAAAACTAATTGACCCTGATACTCTTCGGAGGTACAGCCCATAAGTATTATTCCATGTCGACCAGGGGGGACTTGGCCACCACAACGCTTTCCTTAATTAGGCAACATCGCGAGAATGCACCTCGCACCCATTCCTACTGTGTTTTGTATGAGTTCTAATGATCAAAGCATTGATTCAATGATTCCCAACTCATAATACAAAATGCAAAATAATTCCTATTCTTATAATAACTAATACTTAGTAAACAATTCATTGCGTTGATGTTGTTGTCATCGGAATACATACAAAACACAGTAGGAATGGGTGCGAGGTGCATTCTCGCGATGTTGCCTAATTAAGGAAAGCGTTGTGGTGGTCAAGCCCCCCCTGGTCGACGTGGAATAATACTTATGGGCTGTACCTCCGTAGAACAACTTGTGGCCACGAGGATGGCGTGGCTAGCAATCAAACACCAAGTTAAATCTCGACAATTATTTGGTGCACTTCCGAGACGCTCAGCAGTCAACCTCGTGTCATGTGTCATAGATGATGCAGAAGCTGCAATGCGAAAAAACAAGGTCATAGCAATGGTTACTCTGGACTTGCAGGGCGCATTTGATGCCTTCCTCCACAAACGACTCTTGCAGCGGATGCGGAACCTATGCTGGCCCATATCACTCTGCCAATGGCTCGAGTACTTTCTAACCCAACAAGAATACATGTTTGCCACCAGGATGGAATTACGCGAGACAAGGTCACGGAATGTGGTATCTCACAAGGAACACCGCTATCACCACTCTTATACCTTCTATATATTGCGATACTAGTCCAAGAGGGTGACAAGGATAACAAACTCAGGCATGCCGACAATATCACTGTTCTAAGCAGAAGATGCAGAGCAGCTGAAGCGGTGGCAAATACCCAAATGAAAGTAGAAAGGCTTATTCAACTTGCAAACTAGCACGAAATGAGCCTCAACTCGGCTAAGTCTGACTTAGTTGTGATCAGAGGGGGGTCTAAGAAACTGTTGGACACGTGTTGTGCTATCGACATCGGCGATCTACATAACCGTGATGTGGATCGCATCAGGTGCACTATACCGCACGTGTGAGGTCAGGTGTTAGGTCGTTCATAATATGTTTGATGTGTTTGATACGTTGGGTCAAACACTAAGCAATAATATCCGTATATAAATAGTAAGCTCTTCGCACGACGTATTCAGACATCAACGATTATACATTATCTTATCATACACTCTCCTGCAATACCATAGTGACATCTTTGCAAAAGTCAGCACATGATGATATTTCCCTAACTCATAACTGTAACAACACGGCAGGCTTAGCCATCCAATTCTAACGCCATAGGATACTCCCCTCTCCACATGTCAAATTGATGGGAATGTGGATAGACTCTCAACTCAAATTTACGCAGCATTTGCAAGAGCGGTGTGGGAAAGCACAATGTATAATACAGTTTACACGTCGAATAAATACTGTACATCGGGGCACAGACCCAGGCCCAATGATCAAAGCAGTTCAGGCATGTGTTATTGTTAATAACAGGGAATTCAGTAGTACTACTGTGAATGGCCAATCATAAATATATCTATATTCTCTGTTTTTATCTATTGGAAACTATTTATACAACGCGTCACACTGCCTCTATGACATATTCACATCACGTGGATACTAATCCCTACATCAGAGGCCCTAATCAGTTACCACCTACAGTACAATCTCGCTTTACATCGTATACGAGATTTAGCTTCAGAGCTCTCAGTTATACTGAGATTCCGCACCTAATTGTCATTTTCGCAATAACCTCTGCGAGATTATGGCGCCGCCTCTGGTCCCCAAGCGCGCGCTCCCCTCCGACCCTCCAGAAGCCGGGAATCGCGTCTCAAAACCGAAACCAGTAGCAAGCAAGGAGAGTATCAGCAGCTCCTCATCCCGCTCGCCTCTTAAAACAGTCGAAGCCAATCGTAAGGCAAAGGCTATTGAGAAAGCACTTAATCTGTCACAGTGCTTCACCGATGACCACGAGAAAGATGTGGATGAAGTAATAGAGGATTCTCCGAACAACTTGACTGACAAAATACTCGATGATGGCCCTCAGGGCACCGTTGGATTAATTATGTCTTCCGACAGCGCGAATCAAGCCAATTTTACCCCACACAGCTCTGCAGAGCTCATGAAGGATATCAAAGGTCTCATAGATCTCACCAACAAGTACCTGCAGGATCTTGAAAAGAAGCACTCAGGTGTTGGAGCTGACTTTCTCGCGCTCCTTGCAGATGGCGCATCCCGTGCAATGCGCGGCCAGCGAGTGTATATATCACCCTCAGCGAAAGTTAAGGAACTGAATGAACTACGGGAAAAGACGTGGGCCGAAAGGACTGCCTGCCAGGACCTAGAACAAAAAGCGTTCTCAGTCAAAAAGCAAAATATGAGAGCAAATCCATCTCAAGGGAAGAACAAAGTAGACCGCCGTGTCATGATCCGGCTTGGACTAGAGCATGAAGCCCGCAAAGCAGGAGCATTTGAGCTTCGACAGACCATTCAAAAACTTATCCCCGACGGTAATTTACTGTCTGACGTTTGGACCGTCCCCTCAGGAGTTGCTATCCTGGCACCGACCGCTGCTAAAGCTGCAACTATCCTCCAGTCAAAAGACGCGATCGAAAACAGATTCGGCAACGCGGTGGTTCAACAGCAGGAGGCTTGGTCGACATTTGTTATTGGCTTGATACAGAAAAAAATCTGTTTCCTTGACAAGCGGATAGAAGAGGGGGTCCGTTCTCGTGAGGGTTTGGTCGACCCGATGGACGGCCCCCTCCAGGCAGAACTCGCTCCTGTACGTGAAGTTATCCCAATTAGATCTATGGATTGGAGGAGACGCTCTGTGGAGAGTGATGAACCCTTCGGATACGTTCGCATCTGCGTTCCTGAGTCTAAAGCTAGTAGATTCCCATCTAGACTGCGTATCGTTAGAGAGGCAGTCTCTATACAAAAAATACGGAAGCGCCAGCAAATAATTGTGTGCTCCAAGTGCTACGGCTTTCATGCCACCAGAACCTGTGCACGGTCGAACAAATGTCACAGCTGTGGCACTAATGCTCATGAAGGTTCCTGCCGCAAACCTCCCAGGTGCCTGAATTGCAAAGGCCCCCACGACTCGACTGACCTCTCTTGCCCTGCTCGCCCCCGACGCAGGAATGGGGCCCTAGTCCGGCCTTTGGGAGTACAACTAAAGCAAATTCGGGCTGCAGGGGGTAGAGAATACGCAAATTCGACGAAACAGCAGACTAACACCTCTCCAAACTCGTCTTCTGAGACCTCTGGAACTGAAACTATTCCTTCCTCTCAATAAAAATGGTCAGAAGGCATAAACAGCGGAGGGCTGCCCCCCTCCGCATAATGCAAGCAAATGTCGGTAGAGCTTCCTCGGCCCACAACGTTGCTCTCGCTCTCGCAAATGAAAATCATATAGACATCCTTCTTGTTCAAGAACCTTGGACTTATCACGACATCTCCAGACAAAGAACTAAAACCCACAAAGCGTTTGAAACCTTTTCCCCTTTGTCAATTTGGAACTCTCGACCAAGGGTCATCACTTACGTGCGGAAAGACGCCCGACTTAAACCTTTCCTATTGTAATGGCTAGTCAGCCAATAGTTACCTGTAGCCTACGCTAGCCAGCGTAGGCTTTCACAGCGCTTTGATAGTCGACAGATAGCAGGTTAATCTAGAAGATTCCATGATTCTGGTCTGTGCGCGAATAAGCGGGCGCCCACGAAGTAGTTCTGATGGGATAAGTGGAATCTTCGAGAAAACTCTAAAGGTTACTGGGACAAGGGGGAAGTTATCAAGGGATAGGGATTAAAGTATATAAGTTCCTCTGTTCATAAGCTCATGCTAAGGCATCACCAACATTATTATTATTATTATTATTTTAGATATTTCTTCATAGTTAGATTATTAATTTACCATCATTTACTCGAATGCTCATTGCTTCGATATCTTGATCTGTGACACTTATTAGCCGCAGACAGCTCCCGTGACCTGGTTCAAATCGCTCTTACACTCGGAACCAGCACAATTTTGCCCATCTGGAACGTTTACAATGCGCTCACGGGTTGCGATGGGGCCGGAGAAGGATTATCCAAATTGCTCAGCTGTACTAGTAGCCCCTTCTTTGTAGAGGATGACTTTAACTTGCGACATCCGGCATGGGATTCAATAGCTACTGACTCGCGTGCTTCATGTGAGGCCCTCATTGACTGGTAGGGATCTAAGGGCCTTATGCTTTTGAATCCCACCCAGACGCGAACCCACAATCGCGGGGGCACACTTGACCTCGTATTCTGCACCGATAAGAACGCAAGCTGTGAGGTGCGTGCTGACCTACATACAACCTCCGATCACGAGACACTGGTTTCGTCCTTATGTCTCAATTGGAAATCTCTGAAAGAATCTAAGCTGCAGTACAAAGCTATTGATAATGATCTCTTCCTCAAACTTTTGGGTAATACTCACGCTCTTCCTATTTTTGCATCTCAAAAAGAGTTAGAAGTCGAAGCAAATGACGTAATTGATTCATTAAATGTTGCACTTACTGGCGCTTGTCCCCGAAAAAAATTGAAGAGTCATGACACCCCGTGGTGGAATAATGATTGTCGGCGTGCAGCTCACGCCTACCGGAGAGCACGCCGCTCAGGCCCTGGAGCATGGGAAAAGTTTGTACTTCAGAATGCAGTGCGACAAGCTAAGAAGAATCACTGGAACTCGATTGTGGAAGATTCTAAGTCACTACCCGACGTCTATAAGATAGTTCGCTGGCACAATGCCGCTCCAAGACATCAATCCCCTCCCCTCCGCAGCGACGACGATACTAGCGAAGTAGTTAATGATCCCTTGTCAAAAGCGTTGCTCTTTTATAGGTCTCTACTTTGCCGTCACTTAGAGACTTCAGATATACCGTTAGATACACCCACCGTGCCGCCCAGAAACATCCCCTGGCAAACCATATCTAATCTCGAGGCGTACACAGCAGCCTGTCAAGCCAAATCAACAACTCCCGGTGAAGATGAACTTACTACGCATACGCTCCGCTTAGCGTGGCCAATCCTTGGTAATCGTATAACTAACCTTTTCAATCACTGCATCAAACTTGGGTTCCACCCATCTGCCTTTAAAAAAGCTATTGTAATTATCCTCCCGAAGACAGGGAAAAGAGATCGATCCCTGCCCAAATCATACAGACCCATAGCCCTTTTATCTTGTTTGGGGAAAGGCCTGGAGAGAATTATTGCTAGACGCATTTCTTACTGGGCGCTTAAGTCAGAGATTCTTGCCCGAGATCAATGCAGTGACGTTAGACAACGCTCGGCCATCGATCTCACAACTGCCCTTCTCTGCGATATTCGACAAGCTTGGGAAAACAAAAAGGTCGCTGGGCTAACCACAGTTGATGTCAAAGGGGCTTTCGATGGAGTTCTTTGCAACCGTCTGATTTTCAGACTTCGTTCTCAGGGGTGGCCCGACTGTCTCATGCAGTGGGTTTCTTCTTTCCTATTCGAGCGACAAGTACGCATCCGTCTCGATCATATCACGACCGGCGCATTGCATATTCTTTGCGGTCTCCCGCAAGGGTCCCCTGTATCTCCTGTTCTATTTCTCCTTTACATAGAAACCCTGTTAAAGCTCTCACGGGGACGTTTTGGGTATGCCGATGATGCCGCCTTTTTTTCCACGGGCAAGACATTGAAAGACTGCCAATTGAATCTACAGAGACAGCTCAACCTTTCGCTTGATTGGGCTAGAGAGAATGGTATCATTTTTGATTTGAGAAAAACCGAACTAATATACTTTCACAAAAAAAGGAAGCTCGTTGACCTCCCCTTACGTGTGGACAATCATATAATCCCCGCCAAAGATCAAATCAAGTGGCTTGGGATATATTTCGACAGAAAACTTTGTTTCAAAGAACATGTGCGACTGGCCTGCCAACGGTCTCGAGTAGTTACTGACCATGTGCGCTGACTGTGTAACACTACTCGGGGGACATCCCCTGGCCTACCACGACAAGCATTGCAGGGTTGCGCTTTTGCAACTCTCTTTTATGGGGCGGAAACATGGTACGGCCCGCAAATCTCGCAATGGGCGTTGAATCAAGTTCAAACGGCTATGAATCGAGCAGCTCCAGCGGTCCTCCCTGTATACAAGACGTTCCCTACCGCTGCGCTCATGCGGGAAACTGGTTGGGCCCCTGCGACCATTTGGCTTGACCGCATACTTGACCGTTTAGCTGTGAGAGTTGCAGCATCTGACCCAAGCCATCCACTTCGCTACAGATGGGACTCCTCTCACTTTTCATGGATACGGCGGAGGCAGTCATTAGAGGTGTCAGCGAACACTTTTCGCCCACCCTGGTCAAAATTTAATTGTAATTTAGAAGCTCAAAATATTGGCGCTTCCGGCCGCGCAGAGGGTCTTGAAATTTTCAGGCGTTAGTCTCAACTACAGAATCCCCTTGACCTTACAGTGTTCTCAAACGGCTCCCTTAATAAAGACGGAAAAGCAGGTGCAGGGTTTTGTGTGTTCCGGGGTTCCCAAGAAGTTCTTTCTGGGCGTTTCCCGCTGGGTCATACAGCACAAGTTTACGATGCAGAAATTGCTGGGGCAGTGGCCGGGCTCCGCGCGGCTTGCTCGCACTTTATGGCCGGTTTTGCGACAAACGTAGCCGTCTGTTTAGACAATGAGGAAGCAGCCCTTCGTTTACATACAGGGTGCCCTACTCCCTCAAGCTCTACCCGAATTCTAGAGTTCCAATCTCTCCGCGATGTATAGGCTTGAAAAGAACAAGCTGCGGTCACTGAAGCCGGTTCTGTGCAAGTAAGGTGAATTCCTGGCCACTAAGGAATTCCGGGAAACGAACGAGCAGACAGGCTGGCAAAAGAAGCTTGCGATCTTGAGTCACAGAACATAGAAGCATCAGTTGCACGTGCTAGCTCTCTACTAGAAGAAAGATACCGACAAACTTTTGCCGCGTACTGGGAACGGAATGCCCCCAAACGTTACCAAGATCTCCACATTGGGGTCAGCCCTCGCCTCCCTCCGGAACTTTTCCTTCCAAGACGTATTCTAGGAAAGCTACTAGCCGCCCGATCTGGCCACGGTGATTTTGCAGACTATCACCGTCGATTTAACCACAACAACGCCAAGCTCTACTGTTCCTGCGGACAGGAAAAATCGTCCGAACACCTATTTTTCTGCCGACACACCAGATGCGATCATAGACAACCCAGGAATCTCCCACGCACCAATTCAGATTCCGTTATTAGATGGACCCTCGGGACATCAGACGGCGCCAAAGCTTTCCACTCCTGGTGTGTCAATCCCCCTAAGATGTTTTAAATGGTCCGTATGGTAAAATACTGTACTGTGCTATCGTTATAGCTGTATCTAGCGTCTCTCTACGCGCAGGAAAAGGTATTTCTTTTTTTTAGATACCCCAACATCCCTCGATCTCTCAGGGCTGTATGTAAATAGAGTTGCTGTCCATCGGACAATTTGTTAAGCCTGATGGCCTTAGGCCATGCAGGCACGCCAAGTGCCCCCTGGGAGGCGTGAGGCCGGGAATAGCCCGTGAGCCTGCTTGGCGTAAATAATAATAATATATATATATATTCTTGGTTAATGTCCTATCTAGATCCTATTTACAGGCCCATGAGGACGTATGGCCATACAAAGGAAAAGGCTCTTACGAGCAAAACCTGGCGTCATGCCACTAGTACACGTCCCACTGTGCGCGCGAGATCGTCTACATTACATACCACTGGTCAAGATATTAAAAATTTCCACTACTTCCGTTAACTCCTCCATCGAGGAAGGGTAGTCTCAGTTTAAAACAGGTATTTTTACGAGGTCCGGCACCTCATAATTAATTTGATCAGCAATCGTAAATTGATTGAGTCTTCTGGTGGATATTAAGAACCGTGCCGCAGCCCGGCAGGCTTTGGGAGTCTGTAATAATTGTGCAAAGTTGGTAGTTTCTGCAAGTAAAAACATTTGAGAACGTAGCTCCACGTGGTCAGGACAATAGCATAAAACATGTTTTACTGTCTATACATGCTCCCCGCATGAACAGCAAGGTGAGATACCTGGCACCCCAATGCTTGCTAGCCAAGAGTTTAGGCCAATAACCACTGAGCGGAGAAGCATGAGTGCAGTGGCTTCGTGTTTTTTGAGTCCGTCGTATAATTTTAACGCCCGTACGTTCCAGGGAGTTTTCCAAGTTGCGGCTGAGCGATTACCCCTGGTGGTCAGCCATTTATCTTTCCAGGCGAAGTGCAACCATTTTTCGAGTGCTGTGACTGAGCTGCAACGTTTATTACTGACTTCAGACTGCAGCTGTCGATTCGGTCTTTCTCCGCGCCTTAGACCATTGACTATCTCATCTATCTTAGACCTCGCCTCGTTCCGTACGGCTTCCATGGCCACATTGTTTCTTACTCGATTGGTGCGCCGCTTTCGGGATTGAAAAATACGATTCCACATCAAGTTGACATGCTGGCTAATCTCCATTGTGACTGGCTTACGCTCAGTAGTGGTTCCGTAGCGTAGACACGACTTTCTTATGTGGAGATCCAGTGGCGGTATGTCGGCCTCTCTCTCTAGTATCGCCCTCGGAGTGCGTTTATAGCCTCCTGTTATTTTCCTTAGGCATTTATTTTGAACCTTTTCGAGTTTCCCCATAAGGCTTTTCGGAATTGGCCTGCCATCGCTCCGCATGCCCCAAATCTGTGAGCCATATAGCATCGTGGGGCGCACTACTGCTGTATAGATCAACCTTGAATGACGGAGGGACGGCCCCCAGACTGATGAGGTGATTCTAGAGAGAGCGTTAAGAGCCATCTCCCCTTTCTGTGCCGCGCTTGCTACCTGCGCACCCCATCTAAGCCGGCTATCGACAAGAATACCAAGCACTTTCATTTGGGCTTCTGGGTTTATTTTTACACCCTCTAGTGTTACTTCATCCTTTAAGCTCTTAGTGCCACCCCTTTTCCGCGTGAAATGTGTTAGCTGGTATTTTTCAGGCGCAAATACTGCCCCATATCTCTTATCCCACGCGAGACATTTTTCATGTGCCAGCTCAAGCAGTTGGCAATTTTCTCGAGCAGTTTTGCCCCATGCCACTAGAGTGGTATCATCCACAAATCCGAATGCCATATATCCTGTTTGCTGTTGCTGGAGGGCTTCTAGGAGTTCAGATATATAAAAGAGAAATAGTATGGGGGACAGATGTGAACCTTGGGGGATCTCAACCTGCGTCTGAATCCAGTGACTGGTATATCCTGCGAAGCAAATCTTTGTGCGCCTATTGGAAATGAAGTTGCTCACATAATTAATTATCCAGTCAGGAAATCCCTCGCGTTTTAGCACCCAAAGTAGTCGTTCCTTGGAGACATTATCGAAGGCTCCCTTGATATCTAGGCCAAGCATTGACACGATACAATCAGGGTCTGCATCCCACGCCGCCTGGACGGAAGATGTTAGTAGCTCCAGAGCTGAAATTGTCGATCGCCCCTTGCGCGCCCCCATCTGTACCCATGGTAACATTTTGTGCTCCTCCGCTGCTGTAGCCAATCGGTCAGCGACGACTTTTTCCACTGGCTTGGCCACCGAATTCTCAAGGGCGATCGGGCGGTAACTTGATGGCACCGAGTAATCTGGACGCCTTTCTTTCCGCATGGCAATAGTTAAGGATTCCTTAAAGGTCGAAGGTATATTGCCGCTGGCGAGAAGCGAGTTAATTGCCTGGGATAGCTGGACATTCCATTCGGGTAGAAGGGCCTGTAGAATTTCATTTGGGATTTCATCTGGACCTGATGCTTTTCCCCGTGGGAGGTACTTTATGACCCTTGCAATTTCCTCTGGGGTGACATCTGGTATAGTTACAGTTGGGCGTTTGGGTACCTGAGCTGTTGCCAGATCGCTTAGGTCTGCCTCGACACTGTCTGGGAAAAATTTATCTTTTAAGATAGCCACTTTCTCCAGATTGTTGTCAGTTAGAGGTTCTACCTCAATTTTCCTCATGGCTGGTAAGTGGGGTGGGCCTTGCTGGGTACCGACGCTTTTTTTTTTCCCCCATCTTGAGAGTTTCCATAAATCAACGTTATGCGGCCTACACTTTGTGCCAGATACTTCCCCAACAAACCTCCTCCAGCTAGACCTCTGCACCCGACGAACTTCTTTCTTTAGCTCCTGACGAATCAGCTTAGCTCTCGCCATATCATGCTCTTCTCCGGTTGACATAGCCTGTCGCCGGGCCTGGCGTGCGTCTACTACCAGCTCTGCTGCCCTAGCAGACCAGGCGGGCTTGGCGTACAAACTTGGGCGGGCTCTCGGACAGTGAATTTCCAAAGCTTCTTTGATTACTTTGTCAGAGGTTGTAAGCTACTTAGTCATGTGACAGGGGTTGGAGCCACATTGTGGCGTTAGATATTCTGGCTGTTTCTCTGTAGCTCTACAAACTTCTTTATTATCCCATTCCGGAAATATGTTTATGAGCCACAATGACCTGGGGAGTTCTGGTGGATTCTATGGTGTTCTATGGTATTCTATGATGCCCCTTGTTGTTCTATTTACATGTGCAGGAGTTCTAGATGGTTCTTTCAGTGGCTTGTTGGACCATGTCCTAAAATGTATATATAGCTGTCCTTACTGAACCTCTGAAGTCTCTAGATCAGAGTCTTGTATTTATCTTTACTTATTGAAGAATCTGTTTGAAATCTGAATCCTATCGATTACACTACCATTGTGGTTACTGTTCTTCTGTGTCACAGATCAAGATATCGAAGCAATGTGCATCCGAGTAAATGATGGTAAATTAATAATCTAACTATGAAGAAATATCTAATATAATGATGAATCCTCGTTGTGAGGTAACTAATAGAGGTCTTTATACATTTTAACCCTCAACCATTAATTACTTCCTCCTCATTCTCGTAACCTTAGGAGTCTTCTCGAAGATTCCAGTCATTTCATCAGAGCTGCTTCACAAGCAGCTGTTTGCTTGTGCACGGAGCAGGATAATAGAATCTTCTCGAAGATCCTAGTTGATACATCAGAGCTAGTTCATGAGTAGCCGCCTACCTGCGCACAGATTAGAATTAGAGAATCTTCTAGATCACTCTGGTTGATCTACCAGTCCTCAGTGCGCTATGAAAGCATACGCTGACTAGCGCATGCTACAGGTAATTATTGGCTAACTAGCCGTTACATTCTGGACCATTGTTATAGCTATTGTTGTCGCTATTGTCCTTGTTATTGTTATCGTGTTTACTGCTGTTGTTAGTGTTATTGCCATCTCCCTGTTATTGTTATTGCTATTGTTGCTGTTACTATTATTGTTGTTGCTTATCTATCATTGCCCCAGTTACTGATATTGGTACTTATTTTCTATTGTCAGCGTCGTCTTTGGTATTAATCCTGCACCGTTCTGACATTACTCTGATCTCTCTTTTATTTTTTTATTATGGCTGAATCTCAGAGGAATCATATGGATGTACTGAATGAACTCACTGGGGTTACTGATCTCAACCAGTTCCTTCAAGGAGTACAGCAGGATCCGGAGGCTGTTATTGGCGCTATTAGAGCTCTTGCTCAGCAAAATCAGGAACTTTGTGCTACGGCAGCTCAAGTGCAGGCCGCTGAGCAGAATCTAGCTCAGAAGGATCAAATTCTCATGGCAACATCCGAAAACTTACAGAACGCCCGAGAGAGGATAGGTATGCTAGAAAAAAAGGTCTCATCGTCCAACTCAGCCAGTAATATACAGACTCAAGTTTTGAATCGGCTCGCTGGTGCTATCGAGAATTGGAAACTTCAATCGACAAGCTCAACACCAATTCCCCGTTCCGCTTTATTACCTGACTCCGCTAAATTTCATGGAGATAAAGCAAAGTTCTCAACCTGGAAGGAAGGAATTCAACTGAAGCTGAATTCGAATGCAGACCATTACCCAACAGAGCAATCGAAAATGATCTACGTATATTCTATGATGGATGAGGACTGTCAGGCTCATCTGCACAATTGGGTAAAAGATGGGGTAATGAGATTCCCTTCGCTTACAGAAATGATGAAACAACTGGCAATCATTTTTGATGATCCAAACCGGGTTAGAGAAGCAGTCACTAGGCTACACAGGAACAAGCAAAAGAATAAGCCCTTTTCTAGTTGGATTGCCGAGATACGCAGAGATGCTGTAATCGCGGGATATGAAAACACTCAAGCACTAACAGACATTGTGTTTTTGAATATTAGCCTGGAGCTTCAACGTGCGTTGATTCATGAGAAAGATATTGATTCCCTAGGATTTGATGAAGCTATATCCAGACTTCAAGATATCGATAATAGACAACGTAGATTCTCTGAATTAGCAGCAGCCTCTCGCTATCGAGGTTCTTCGCCATTTCAAGGAAGTTCAAGTCAATCGAATCAGTTGACAACTACTCTAGGTGGTTATGCAATGGATCTCTCTGCCTCAAACCATCTTCCTCGGGGGTCTATAACGAAAGAAGAAAAGGAACGTCGTCGGAGGCTTGGGTTATGCTACTATTGTGGGAAAGGGGTCCACCGCGCAGTCGAGTGTAACTTACTGAAACAGTTCAGACCTCCGATAGATAACTGTTCTGTGGAGCTTTCTAAGAGCAGTGGTACGTCTCAGTCGGGAAAAGAGTAAGCTCTTCGAAAAGTCGCCCGAGGAGCTCTCCTTTGGATTTAGTGTTGTCTTCTATTGCAGTTAACGGCAGGAATTGGGAAAAAACTAGTCATTTTGTTATAAATTGTTCAATAAAAAGTCATAATTCAAACTCTTCACCTGCCTTTGCATTGATTGACAGTGGTGCTTCCCCCTACGGATTTGTAGACACTAAATTCGCGCATGACAATACTTTAGAGATGATTCCCCTCAGAAGACCACGATCGTTAAGGGTTTTCGATGGGACAGAATCGGTGTCTGGCCAAATCTCCTATATGGTAAAGGTTGTCCTTGATATTGACGGTCATACAGAAATTATATTATTATTTGTGACCAAACTGGCATACTTTGACGTAGTTCTGGGTCTCCCCTGGCTACAATATCACGATCCTGAAATTCAATGGGCTGAAGAGACCATGAGATTTGGTAGCTCCGTGTGTCAAAAACATTCGGTTCATCCGCCCATAATAGTTCATGCAATATCTCCGAATGAAGTCCGACAGCTAAGAAATTCGACTCAGGAGTCTTTATCCTCCAAGGAATTATCCAGAATTAAAGTCTGTGAAGAGGAAGCTTGGGAGGAATTCTTGCCTGAAGCAGATCAGACTGTGATGTCAATATCGATAGAAGATATTCAGGAAGCTTTAATGGATAAACCAAGGATTGATCCAGCAGAAAAGTTGCCCATAGTCTATCACGATTTTCTTCAAGTGTTCTCTAGAGATGATGCAGAAAAAATCCCGCCACATAGACCTAGCGATCACCAGATTATCCTTAAGCCAGATGCTGAGCCACCATGGGGCCCTCTCTACGGAATGTCCCGGGAGGAACTGCTAGTTTTGAAAAAGTATATCCGCGAGAACCTAGAGAAAGGCTTTATTAGACCAAGTACTTCGCCTGCATCTTCTCCCGTGCTATTTGTTAAGAAGCCTGGTGGCGGTCTACGATTTTGCGTTGACTATAGGGCGCTTAATGATATTACAATAAAGAATCGTTATCCTATACCCCGAATCCATGAGACCTTAACTCTTCTTGGAAAAGCTAAATATTTTACTAAGCTTGACGTTATTTCTGCTTTCCATCGAATGCGTATTGCCGAAGGCAACGAATACCTAACTGCTTTCCGGACAAGGTTTGGCTTATACGAATATCGAGTGATGCCTTTCGGGCTTGCCAACGCCCCAAGCTCCTTCCAAAATTACATTAATGATACCTTGAAAGGCTATCTCGACGAGTTCTGCACGGCTTATATAGATGATATTCTTATTTTCAGTAAAACTCTAGATGAACATCAAAAGCATGTCAGGAAAGTCCTTTCTCGACTATTGGAGGCAGGCCTGCAGATCGATATTAAAAAATGTGAATTCCACGTCCAGTCAGTGAAGTTTTTAGGTCTTATCATTACAACTAATGGTATAAAAATGGACCCTGCGAAGCTACAAGTCATTGAAGATTGGCCGGCTCCAAAAAACATAAAAGAAATTCAAAAATTTATTGGTTTTGCAAACTTCTACAGACGTTTCATCAACAAATTTAGTTTCATTGTGTCACCACTGACTGATTTACTGAAGAAAGATTCGTCTTTTAGTTGGGGATCGTCTCAAGAAGCAGCGTTTACAGCCATTAAAAAGAAATTCTCTGAAGATATTGTTTTACAGCATTTTAATTGGGACAAACCAGCAAGACTTGAGACTGATGCTTCCGATCGGGGTACTGGTGGAGTATTATTGCAGCCGGATAGCTCGGATGTTTGGAGACCGGTAGCATTCTTCTCGAAGAAAATGAGTCCCGCTGAAGCCAATTATGAAATTTACGATAAGGAACTCCTGGCGATAGTCCAGGCATTTGAGGAATGGCGTCCTGAGCTTGAAGGCTCCCAGGACCAAGTAGAAGTCATAACAGATCACAAGGCCCTTGAATATTTCATGAAATCTCGACTTTTGAGTCGCCGGCAAGCTCGCTGGAGCGAATTTCTGTCACGTTTTAATTTTAAAATTTGTTATCGCCCGGGTACTTTGAATAGACCAGCTGATTCACTTTCACGACCGGAGACAGTAGACCCAAAATTAAAGACATTTTTAGAGCAACGACTCCTTAAACCTCGTAACCTATCGCCTGGGATGGATCAAAATTTATTGGCTAATGCATTAATGGAGAAAGATAGTGAGCTCAAAAACTTAGCTTCTAAACCTGCTACGCTTGATACCTCAGATGGTTTGTCAACTTCTCTGAGCTTTTTGGATCGTATTCGCCGGGCTTTACTACACGATGAATCTTTGACAGCTGTTATAAAAGCCTTGAGTGACCAGAATGGTCCAAGAGTGCGTAACTTCACTTTAGCCGAATGTAGATGGGATAATGGGATGCTCTACTACCGCAATCGTGTCGTCGTGCCTCAGTGTGGCTATGACAAAGAACTACCAACAGAAATAATTAACTCTTTTCATGACTCATCAGCATCAGGACATCAAGGTGCAGCGAGCACATACTCCACAATTTCAAGAATATTTTTCTGGCATGGTATGTTAATGCAAGTGAAGAGATATGTGAGAAATTGTCATACGTGCTCGAGAATTAAGTCTTCGCGAGAAGGAACCCAGGGCCTTCTCAGGCCACTACCCATAGCTACAGAGCGGTGGCAACATATTGCAATGGATTTTGTTGTTGATTTGCCTTTGAGCAAGGATTGGAATGGCAATGAGTTCACCTCGGTCCTTGTTGTTGATAGAATGACAAAACAAGTTCATATTATCCCTTGTAACGATCTTTCAGCAAGAAATACAGCTTTTTTGTTCTACAGAGAATGCTTTCGCTTGCACGGCCTTCCTAATTCGATAGTTTCAGATCGCGGCTCTCAATTCACATCAGAGTTTTGGAAATGGCTCTGTAAACTTCTTCAAGTCGACCATCGATTGTCAACAGCCTATCATCCCCAGACTGATGGCCAAACGGAAAGAATGAATGCTCGGGTAGAACAATATCTACGTGCCTATGTTAATTACGCACAAGATGACTGGATCCAGTATCTGCCATCTGCTGAATTTGCGATTAACAACAATGACTCTCACTCTACTGGTATTTCTCCATTCTTAGCAGTATACGGGCTTCACCCAAGATCAGGATCAGAACTCTCGTCTCCGCTAACAGGGCCGCCAGCTCCTGCTGGAATACGTTTTGAGCGTTTAGATGCCGAAAAACTCCTACAATACGCTCGTCAGGTAGAGAATTTTATGATACAGAACATGGAGTATCATTCTGCAGATTATGAGGAACACGCCAACAAGAAGAGAACTGCCGCGAGAAACTTTAGAGCTGGTGATAAGGTCTGGCTGAATTACAAGAATATCAAGTCTTTGCGTCCATGTCGAAAGTTAGACTTTAAGAACGGAGGCCCTTTTAAAGTCATCGAACCGGTGGGAAGTTATGCTTATCGATTAGAATTACCCCAGACCGCTAAAATTCACCCAGTCTTTCACGTTTCTCTATTATCTCCCGTATATAGCGATCCTCTTCCAGGACAAACTTCAGGTCCCCCACCAGTACTGGATACCGAAAGTAGTGATCAGGAATATGAAGTTGAAAAAATAATTGGTTCTCATTGGCAAAATGACGAGCTCCATTACTTAGTTCGTTGGAAAGGATATGGACCAGAAGACGACTGGAGCATACCAGCTTCTCAAGCTGAGGGGTTTGAGGATTTGGTTAGGGAGTTTCACGAACTTAATCCCCATGAGCCAAAGCCTGGTGATCAAAAAAATAGGCCTAGAAAGAGCCGACTAAAGCAACAAGCAAAGGTCCCGAAGACTAAGCCTCGCAGGAGCTCGGCTCGACTTAAGGGGGGATAATGTCAGAGGTTGTAAGCTACTTAGTCATGTGACAGGGGTTGGAGCCACATTGTGGCGTTAGATATTCTGGCTGTTTCTCTGTAGCTCTACAAACTTCTTTATTATCCCATTCCGGAAATATGTTTATGGGCCACAATGACCTGGGGAGTTCTGGTGGATTCTATGGTGTTCTATGGTATTCTATGATGCCCCTTGTTGTTCTATTTACATGTGCAGGAGTTCTAGATGGTTCTTTCAGTGGCTTGTTGGACCATGTCCTAAAATGTATATATAGCTGTCCTTACTGAACCTCTGAAGTCTCTAGATCAGAGTCTTGTATTTATCTTTACTTATTGAAGAATCTGTTTGAAATCTGAATCCTATCGATTACACTACCATTGTGGTTACTGTTCTTCTGGACCATTGTTATAGCTATTGTTGTCGCTATTGTCCTTGTTATTGTTATCGTGTTTACTGCTGTTGTTAGTGTTATTGCCATCTACCTGTTATTGTTATTGCTATTGTTGCTGTTACTATTATTGTTGTTGCTTATCTATCATTGCCCCAGTTACTGATATTGGTACTTATTTTCTATTGTCAGCGTCGTCTTTGGTATTAATCCTGCACCGTTCTGACAAACTTCTTGGAGAGCTAGGAGCGGCTCGGGTGATCTGTGCCATTTACTTTCATGGAGCATTGCTTTCATCTTTCCTATATCAGCCTTACAATGAGCAAACCGTTTGTTCGTCTCCTTGGGTACCTCAGCAGTGCATAGCCTAATTTCAATAGGAATGTGGTCGTGTCTAATGCTCCAATCTTCCCTAGTTGAACACGAGTAAATACGAGGCACAAGGTCCTCAGTGGCAAAAGTGAGGTCGATAACTGATTCCTGCAGTATTCTGTGGCGCCCATTTCTCCGAAAAGTTGGTATTCCCACAAGCGTTGTCAAGGAAAGCCCATTCTGGAGTGCAGTGTTTAAAAGATTTTGGGCCCTAGTGTCGCGAGGTGCTGTTGGACCACCCCAGCATGGGTGATGGCAGTTGAAGTCTCCCAGAAATAGGCAGCTTGCATCTCCAGAAGCCATGGCCTCAGTTATCTTTTCCCACCCGATAAGCTCCGACCTATTCGTTGTGGGACTGTAGACATTGTTTCACGGATTGACATGTTTCATGTTAGGGAAGTGTCAAGGCCGTTACAAGGGGTTGATATTTGACAAAGGATTTACCAGGTTTCATGGTAAGACGTTGGCGTGCCGTTGTAGGAGTTTTGGAGTTGTTCTCTGGGTTTCATATAACCCGTGTGGAGTTATTATTACGATCTCACTTAGAGATCAAATGTACATATGTAGACCTGACGTCGCGGGGTTTTCTCTCCACGCAACGTCTTCTGAATATAATTTTATTCTTCGATTATCCTCTTCCTCTGCGAAGACCGCTGTTTAATTGCACTTCTCTTCTGCTCCGGAAGACCACTCCCACCGCCCATTTCTCTTCTGCTGTGAAGAGCACTTCCCGCTGCTCGCCCCTCACCTATACCACCATCTCACCTATTACCTGACACACCCTCATCTCACTCCCATCAAACGAGCTTTCTAGTCCCGCTTCGTACCCCGTGGAACAACTGCTCCTTATATCCGTGAGACATTGACTATTCTGACCCTTAATCCCTCAAGGGCCAGGATGACTTCCGCAACGAATTTAGAATGCCATTTGTAGGACCAATTTGATATGCCAATCGCTTTACTCACTAAGAACGCAACTTTTGTTTCAAGCGCCGACTCCATGCAGAGCGCATATCCACTAGGACAGTAGGTACCCAACGTTTTGCTATCAACGCTTGGCTCCTGGAGTGCCACGAGCAAATGTTTCCCTGGATCTAGCATGTCCATGAATGGTCGTAAGGATCCTCTATTGCTTGCACCGCAGTTGAACTGTATTATTGATACGAATTTCATAAGCGAGGCGACTCTGGAGCATCAGGTAGTACAGCATCTTGGCTGGATGGGATAGTCGTCGAGCCAGAGAATGTAACTGGTGGCCCAAAACTCGACGAGGTAGCAACTGGCAACGCCCCAACTGGAGCCTCCTTCCTTGGACGCCCAGGCCCTCTGCGAAGCTCCCCACCGACAGCGGATGCTGTCGCTATTCTTCGTTTTTTATTTGCAACAATTGTAAATTCTTGAATTCCACCTTCCTCCCCTGCACCTGACGCGGCTATGGTTGGGTATTTCTCCCTGTGGACCTCAGCCGTTCGTGCTAGCAGATCCTGTCTCACCCGCTTTACATTGGCCTTGTACACCTGGAACGTTTGACATGCCGCTCTCTGCCATGAGTAATGCGGTTTGCCACAATTACAGCAAGATATTCTTTCCTTCGGGCAGTCTCTTGTTTCGTGATTCCCCGCACATCCACCACATCTTGCGGCCTTACTACATGAAGCCTGAGTGTGGCCCCACTGGCTACACCTGTAACATTGCCTTATTTTTGCACGTGGCGCCCACAGTTGGGCAGTGTAGAGCATGGAATTGAGGACAATGCCCTTGCGTACCACCTCCCTTTGTATGGACTCCGACGGCAGACTAAGAACTACTGTACCCCTGGTATATCCATACTCTTTTGCCCTTTCTAATTCCTTCCCATCGTGTAACCATCGGATGCGGTTTATCTTAAGCCCTGGAATCCTAACCCTGGTTGCTTCAGTGATTGACTCGATTAACGTCCCATTGTCCGCGCTTTTCCCTGCCTGTATCTTAGTTGTAAGTGGAACGCCAGGAATTTCCACAGCGTAATCCTGGCGCAGGACTTTAAACTCATCTGGCTGGGGCATATTAAGAGCAGCGTCACGTTGAGAGGCAGTCTGCACGAATACCTCAGTATCCTGACTTCTTAGCTGTCGAACTGCATAGGCTCCGATGATATGCTTTTGTGCCACTGATAGCAGCTGTCCTGGTTGCATTTCCGCCGCACCGTTTACCCTAATACGAACCGCTGGTCGATTGGCAGGCGTTGTCAGCGCTGCCGCGTATGATAGCTTAGTAGGAGGCACCGCTGGTGGCGTAGTGGACTGCTGGTTAGCCGCTTTAAATCCTCTCTTAACAGCCTCTTCTAAGGCCAGCATGCGATCCTCCAGTGGTGTTGATTTGCGAGAATTCTTCTGCCATTCCTCTCGGCAAATGTTTAGAGCTTCCACTGCTTCATCCACCTCCTTTTCCGTCACAGAAACTTTCGATCCAGATTTGAGACTACCCTTCACTTTTCTGAGTACAGCCACGATTTTTCCGAACGCATCTATATGCTGAGGTACTTTCCCATTCGTTTGGCTAAGTTTGCCGTTGTCGCTCTCTGCGGCGCGTCATTCGCAGTGATCCTCGAACCACCAACCCCAGATCCCACCATCTTTCCAAGGAATTAAAGATGGATCACCAGAGTAATTGATGAGGAGAATTCAATAAGAGAAAGCAATTAAGTGAAGGGAGAACGTGGGATGCTGTGCAGCAGTCGCGGCTTCTAATCAATCTAAATAATAATAATAATAATAATAATAATAATAATAATAATAATAATAATAATAATAATAATAATAATAATAATAATAATAATAATAATAATAATAATAATAATAATAATAATAATAATAATAATAATAATAATAATAATAATAATAATAATAATAATAATAATAATAATAATAATAATAATAATAATAATAATAATAATAATAATAATAATAATAATAATAATAATAATAATAATAATAATAATAATAATAATAATAATAATAATAATAATAATAATAATAATAATAATAATAATAATAATAATAATAATAATAATAATAATAATAATAATAATAATAATAATAATAATAATAATAATAATAATAATAATAATAATAATAATAATAATAATAATAATAATAATAATAATAATAATAATAATAATAATAATAATAATAATAATAATAATAATAATAATAATACAATCTTGCTATAACAATGTGGGGCAAAACCTAACCCAGGCTCACGATTGGCCAATTCAATTGAATCCTCCAATCGGGAGCCTTGGTTAAGTTTTGCCCCACATTGTTACAGCAAGATTGTACTGTACATTCATTCTATTAAGTGCTGATAAATAAGACAAGTAAAATATTCATGCAAACAGTTATAAGTACGGCGCTATACGGAGCAGAGGTTAGTGGCCAGGGCCGAATCGAATCACAACTCAGCAAAGCAAGAAAGTGGGTACAGGAGTCGGCTGGCACACTGATATCCTTGATAGCTGTTACGGGCTGAGCCCTGAGTAGAAGGCTGGTCGCAGGGACCAGCCGAGTGGCTAGTAGACATGGCTCCCGGAGGCAGAGAGCCCCACGTAACCTCCGAAGTAGACCGACGGCTGTCGGCCCGGATTGGGTCTCGAAGGGAGAAGACTTCGGAAGAGGGTCCCAGTGATCGTCCACAATAAGGATGATAAAGGGGACCAAGAGGGAGGGCTTCATAGGGCGAGACTAACGGAGAGAGGGACCCCGGACCGGGAGGGAGTTAGGAAGTCGATGACCGGGGCTTGGGTCTCTGCGATCCCAGGAAAAGACAGTCTATAAGTAGCATGCCTCCCTACGTAGGATAGGTCTTCAAGTTAGTTTATTTCTAAAATTCCTTACGACATTGTCTAATCAAGCTGTTGATTTCTCTAGTCTCTTACGATAGCATCATTATCAGGGCAGTTCGGGCTGCATTACCAGCCCGGCGAACTACCCCAAATAAAATTCTACGCCGAGAATCAGGCATTCCTCCAGCAGTTCTCCCTCAGTCGAGACAACCGAGAGCTGCAGCGCGAATGTACAGAATGGAAACTTGGCATCCTCTACCACGCAGATCTCAAGAGGGACCCAAGGAAACAATAAGCAGTCTAGGACTCCGTGCAGGAGAGAAAAGTCGTACATTCACGAATCCAGAGAGATACTTAACACAACTGTAGATCAGCCTCCTAAACATGCCGGTTGCTGTGGAGTCGGGGAAACTGTTCTTCCCCAAAGCTGAACGAAACAGCCAATCAACGAGACTCGACAACCTGTCTGAGTATTGTAATAGGTATCTGATTCGGGTGTACACGCATCTAATGGGAATAAGCTGCGCGTGATGTGAATGCTCACAGAGGTTAAGAAGACTACAGTTGGCAGTGTATGATACTGTTTGGATAAAAGATGATTGAGTTGATTATCTACCTATCGGAGAAAAGCTCCCTACTAAAAGTTCTACAGCAGAGGCTAACTAGATAATGCTAACCCAATCTGGCAGACCAAACAGACCAAACATATCCAGTCGCTTGACCTACCACATTTGAACTGTGCGCCATGACATCACTAGTGTCATGGCTATGCGAGCTCTAGGGTCATCGGCACAACACTCCCCCTGTCGGTAATGACCAATACAGTTATTGAATTGCGACTGGAGATTTTACTTTCGTTAGAGAGTCGGCTAATTGATCGGGGGAGGCAACATAGGATACCTCAATTAATCCCTTTTGGTGCTGTTCACGACAATAGAAGTTTCTAAGTGAAACATGCTTAGATCTTCGGTGATTGTCGTAATTTCTTATGAGAGAGATTGCTGACTGATTGTCCACATACAATTTTGTGCATGTTGCTCCTTCAACAAGCTTGGTGGTATCTAACTCTTCCAGAAGTGATTTAGTCCATTGGAGCTGACGACACGTTTCGGTGGCGGCAAGGTATTCGGCTTCAGTCGTGGAGAGCACTACTTCCCGCTGGAGGTGTGATCGCCAACTTATTGGCCCTGATGCAACTACAATCAATGATCCGGAGGTTGATCTGCTAGTTGATGGGTCTGCCGCAAAATCTGCATTTGTGTAAGCCTTAAGTAAGGGTTTACTGTCAAGGTGTGGGGTTTAACTCGGACCACGTGATATCGCTTATCTTAGCATGGGTTTCACAAATTGTAAATACGTACCTAAGTGCTCAGTAGCACACCTTCTCTCCTTGTAGACAATCTAATCCACCAGATCTGACATCGTCGATCAACCTCCCATTCCCGTGACATATTGTCTACCGGACATCGCAATTATTTACTGCCCTCGTGCGTAGATAGCTTCTTCGACCTACCACTGACCGAAACCCAGATATACGTCAACCTACTTTCAGTCAGATTCATCTCACTTCGAATAAAAGTGAAAACTCACGATAGAATTATTTTATTTCCACAAAAAAAAAAAGAAAAAAAAACATACTTTTATTTTTATTTTTATTTTTTATCTTCACAACAAATGGAAAATAACCCTTGGGATCCGGAGGGCGCTAGCATGCCACACCCCGAAGCTCCCCCCTCTCACATAGACTATTTCAATGATCGGGATACTCTTTTCACCCAAAGGTTCCCTCTTCTCTGCTCCGTCCCGAACCAAAATCTTTTTATAGCAGCCATGCAAAATGGTATCCTAGACACCAACGCAGTACAACTTAGTACGGAAATAATGGATCTCGCCCGCTCATACGTACAACTTGATAAGGAAATCTTGAGACACAAAAATGATTACGATACATTACTCGAAAAGAATCAAGAGCTTTTCGATACCGTTACAGAGCTCCAAAAACAAAAGAAATCATTCAGCCGGAGTTCCTCGCAGCTACAACAACAGAATACTTCACTCCAACAACAGAATACTTCACTCCAACAACAGAATACTTCACTCCAACAACAAATTCAGAACCAGGAGCAGCAAATTCAGAACCTCAACAACTAAACTGCTGCTACCCTCCAGAAAACTCCAGTTTCAATACGATCAGCCGAACACCCTGACCCTGATGTTTTCTCTGCAAATGATGTCGTACTACGCAAAGAGCTGCTCCTTTTTATCCGAAAAATTAATATGAAATTTATTGCGAATAATGACTGGTATCCAAACGAACAGAGTAAGATGCTCTATCTAGTCTCACGCCTCGAAGGCAAAGCCTATTCAACAATCGCGTACGGCATAAATCGGGATGGCACAATCAAATTTACTTCTAGCGACGCCATTCTAGTTCTTCTCGAACAAGCTTTTGCCGATGTTGACAAGCGCAATGCTGCCAGGCGAAAAATTCTAACAGTCAAGCAGGGTAAGAAGGACACGGCAACTCATATCTCCGACTGGTTTGAAGTAGCACAAAAAACAGAGCTAGCCGATGATGCGCTCATTAACCATCTTTACGATTCATTACATTCAACTATAGTATCTCATATTCAGAATCGTTTGATGTTACGCCAGCCTTTACCAACTGACCTAACGTCCTATCTTGTCGAGGTTCGACATATCGATGCCGTCCTTCGCTCTTCTAACCCTAGTTATTACGAAGCTAAAACAGTGGTAGATATGCACCAAGCCTTTACCCCAACTAACCCCACACCTAACACTCTCCCCCCAGGGGAGCCCATGGACTTGAGCGCAGCAAAACTTAGTAATAAAATTTCCTGGACAGCAAAAGATGCTGTCAGTCACCGAATTCCTAGAAATGAGGCCGAGAAGTGTGCCAAGCGCGCATACTGCTTCGAGAACAATTTATGTAGCTGGTGCTATGACTCTGGACACCGAGCAAGAATTTGTGCCGAAGCTCCGTGGAATAAGGGTAGGTCTTTATCGGCAGGCAATAAAACTGTGATCGAGCAGGAAAAAGCTTAGTCTCTGGTCATAGTCGCGATCAGAGACCCAACCAGACTAAGTCATACGAAATATCAGTCAAACCTTCTGTAGAGAAAGAGATGCCATTATATTCATGTACTGGTGGCGAGGTAATATCACAGATATTATCTTTGTCAGCCCCGCATAATGATCACCTTCTTCTCTCCTGTACCATAGAATCAAATAGAATGAACTTTCAAATACAAGCATTTCTTGATTGTGGGGCCACTGATGAATTTTATGACTTTGATTCTGCGCAACGTAAAGGCCTACCTATCAATATACTTCCAAACCCTCGACAACTTTATCTTGTCGATGGTAGGCTGGCCGCCCAGATTACTCATTCAACAACACTTAAACTTGAAATCCTAGGTCATGTGGAAACAATATCTTTTTTCCTTACGAATCTCGGCAAGTATGAACTTATTCTTGGCCGTAAGTGGCTTCGGAGGCACAATCCAGTCATCGACTGGTCCAATGATACCGTCTGCTTTAACTCAGGTTATTGTAGAGATAATTGCCTCCCAGCTCAAATTAATCATATTACTATTCCTAGTTATAAAGATCACATATCTGATTCCGTACCTGATATCGATAAAACTTCTAACGGTCGCCCTAGAAAAGTCGGAGCCGCTGCCTTTCAGACATTATCGAAACAAAAAGGTGTCAAAATCTTTTCTTTATCCCTTTACGAAGTAGAGGAAAGACTCAAAAAACTTGGGGCCAACCCTACCTCGCAGCAGTCACACCTAATGCTAAAACGTTTACCAAATGACCTTACCCCTATACAGAAAATGTATCGCGAGCTATATCCCCAAAATAGACACACTGATAATAGACAATCCCATCTAATGGCAAGTGATATGCACTTTTCTGGAATCTCCCTTGAGGATATTCAAATCGCTCTACAAACTAAGGATCGACCCGATCCTTCTATGAAGCTTCCGCTGCATTATCACGAGCACCTACCGGTCTTTGACCATAAGAACGCCGATAAACTCCCTCCCCACCGTGATTGCGATCACAAAATCGAACTTAGGCCGGGCACAACGCCTCCCCATGGCCCACTTTACAACATGTCGGTCGAAGAACTCAAGGTGCTACGTAAATATCTTAATGAGCAATTGGAAAAAGGATTTATTCGCGTCAGCAAATCACCAGCAGCAGCGCCTGTCCTTTTCGCCAAAAAACCTGGAGGAGGGCTACGCTTTTGTGTAGATTATCGTGGCCTTAATAATATAACAATTAAGAATCGATACTCTCTCCCACTTCTACAAGAAACCTTAGCCAAGCTTAGTAATGCTAAATATTACACTAAGCTAGATATAATTTCCGCGTTCAATCATATTCGAATTGCAGAAGGACAAGAATGGATGACAGCATTCAATACACGATACGGCCTGTTCGAGACGCTTGTGATGCCTTTCGGACTATCAAACGCACCAGCTACGTTTCAAGCCCGTATCAATGAAGTCTTGCGACCGTACTTAGATATCTTTTGTACAGCTTACATTGACGACATCTTAATATACTCAGATGATCTTCTTCTACATAGGACTCACGTCAACACAGTACTGGATGCGTTGAAAAAAGCTGGGCTACACTGTGATATAAAAAAATGTGAGTTTGAAGTTCAGGAAGTTACATATCTTGGTATGATCATTTCAACTACAGGTGTTAAAATGGACCCTCAAAAGGTACAATGTATAGTTGACTGGGAGCCTCCATCGTGTCTAAAAGATGTACAAGGCTTTTTAGGATTTTCAAACTTTTATCGGCGATTTATCAAAAACTTTTCTAAAATTGTAAGGCCTCTTGTCGCCCTCACCTGTAAAGACGTTAAATTTGTCTGGTCTGACACCTGTCAATATGCTTTTGAGTCACTCAAAAAGTCGTTCATTTCGGCGCCGGTCTTACGCCATTTTGATGCCTCTAAAGAGATATTTGTCGAGACAGACTCCTCTGATTTTGTTTCTGCGGGCATTCTTTCCCAAAGGGATAAAAATGGAGAGCTACATCCTGTTGCATATATGTCGAAAAAACTTGAGAACGCAGAATGTAACTATGAGATCTATGACAAAGAACTCTTAGCTATCGTTCGATGCTTTGAAGGGTGGAGAGCGGAGCTACAAGGAGCTCACTCCCCGATCACTGTCCTCACTGACCACCGCAACCTTGAATACTTTATGACTACCAAGGAACTCTCTCGTCGCCAAGTCCGTTGGAGCGAGTTTCTATCGCAATTCGATTTTGTTATCAAATCTCGGTCAGGAAAAGACAATGCAAAGGCCGATTCTCTCACTCGGCGCTCACAAGATCTCCCAAAAGATGACTCCGACCCACGAGTCCAGCATCAAAGCCAAATACTGCTCCCTACTCAGAAGCTCCATAAATCAGTTATTGAAGATCTAAAGAATAACGATATTTCTTCCAACCCAGTCTATAATTCCACTTCTCATATTTCTCCGGCTATCCTTAGGGAGCCTCAAGAAGAACCGTTAGACCACAAAATTACCCGACTGATCAATCAAGGTTATGATGATAAAAAAGACAAATGGCTGACTAAAATAGTTGCAGAGCTAACAAAGCCTGTAGGAATCCCACATTCAAAAGAGATTTCCCTTTCGGAGTGCGAGCTTCGTGACGGCCGTCTTTTCTTTCGTGATAGATTGTACGTCCCAGATAACGAGCTAAGGCTCCTTATTATACAGAAAACTCATGATAGCTGCGAGATGGGCCACCCAGGAAAAAATGCTTTGTACAAAGCAATCTCAGATCACTATTGGTGGCCTCACCTCTCAAAACAAACGGACCAATTTGTCAGAAACTGCCATAGTTGTCTTCGGAACAAAGTCTCTCGTCTTCGGTATCAAGGAGCACTAAAGCCTCTCCCCTTGCCAGTACAGCGCTGGCGCGATATTTCGGTTGACTTTGTCGGCCCCCTTACTGAATTTGATAACTTTAACTGTATAATGGTGGTTATAGACCGCCTATCCAAAGAACGGCATTATACCCCATGCCATACAAAAATGAAAGCTAGAGACTTAGCTAAACTCTTTGTTCGTGATATCTGGCGCCTGCATGGGCTATGTGACTCTATTGTGTCCGATCGAGGACCACTCTTCGTTGCAGATTTCTGGAAAGCTGTTTGTCACTGCCTACAAATAAACGTCTCGCTTTCAACAGCCTACCACCCAGAGACAGACGGCCAAACAGAAAATGCCAATGCATTTATGGAGCAGTACCTCAGGCAATACATTGATTATTCTCAAGAAGATGTTTACGAGTGGCTGCCAATGGCTGAATTTGCAGCTAATAATGCAGTAAACGCCTCTACACAAGTCTCACCCTTCTTCGCTAATAAAGGCTTTCATCCACGAATGAGTTTCGGCCCCCCGCGAATTACTCATAGAATTTCTCCAAAACACCTTCGTGAACAAACCACTGCAGGTAACAACTTTGCTTCCAAGATGGCTGAAGTTCTTGACGTGCTGCGCATGAATCTCACACGTGCAAGAGAAAAACAGGAAAAGGCCTCGAGTACCAATCGCTCAGCAGCACCGGCCTATCGGGTAGGAGATGAAGTTTTTCTCGATTCTCGTAATATAACAACTTCACGACCAATTCGGAAGCTTGATTGCAAATTTATCGGGCCATTTAAAATAAAAAAAATAATCAATTCGCATGCATATCAGCTAGGACTTCCATTTGAATATGGAAAACTACATAATGTTTTTCACACAAGCCTCCTGAAGCCAGCACCCACAAACCCTCTCCCTGGACAGCTCAACCCTTCACCGCTGCCTATAGCACTTGATGCGTCGGGCGAAAATTTATTTGCTATCGAGGCTATACTCGACTCCAAGCGTAGTAAAAATAAAAGAATTTTTATTATTTGATTCTGTGGCGAAGCCAAGACCCAGAAGACAAAACTTGGGAGCCCCTTGAGAATGTCGTCAATGCTACATCTTCCATTCAAGAATTCGAAAGACGCTTCCCAAAAAAAATTAAACCGACTAAGAGCGAAACTGAAAGGGCAAGAAAATTTGCAAGGGCTTCCATGAAGAAAGTGTCGTCAAATACAAATTCTTAGGGGAGAGTAGAAGGGGACCATATGTCAAGGTGTGGAGTTTAACTCGGACCACGTGATATCGCTTATCTTAGCATGGGTTTCACAAATTGTAAATACGTACCTAAGTGCTCAGTAGCACACCTTCTCTCCTTGTAGACAATCTAATCTACCAGATCTGACATCGTCGATCAACCTCCCATTCCCGTGACATTTACCTGCTGACCTTGTGAAAGTGATTCCTCGATCTGGTTCTTTAGAAATGTATCTAAGCACCCGATGGGCTGCTAGTAAGTGCTCATCGGATGGGTTTGTGAGAAAACGTGCCAAGTGATTCACTGCAAAGGCAATATCGGGCCGTGTATTATTCGCGAGGAACTGTAGGCCGCCAATGGAGTTGTATCTTTTGGTTTGCTCAGGTATGCTTTCTTTATCATTGGGAAGCATGAGGCGCTCGAGTGGAGATGCTGCAGGTTTACAGTCCTTCAAACCGTGCCTATCGATCAATGTTCGTGCATATTGCCCTTGTGATAATGCCAGAGTATCTTTTCTTGGATAGTTGATGTGGATGCCGAGGAATAGGTCTGTGCTTACCGATTTGAGCTTGTATTTTTTGTGCATTGCTTTCATGATATCTTCGATCTTCTTGAGGTCGGGACCCATGATTTGGAAGTCATCCACGTACATTATAATAAACAGATCCTTTGATTTGTTTGTGTACAAACATGCATCGGAAACTGTCGGGAAGAGACCAAGTTTAGCCAGTGTTGCTTTAGCATGATCGTACCAAAGTGCTGCAGCCTGTTTTAGTCCATATAATCCCTTTCGGAGACGAATGATATGGCCCTCTTTTTCAAACCCTCGAGGCATTCCTATGTAGAGATCGATGTCGATATCAGGGTTGAGGAATGCTGTTGGTACGTCTCCTTGTCTTCTGTGCCAGCCTAACTGGTGTGCGAGTGCAAGTAAGATCGTTCCAGTCTCGGGGCTCGGAGTTGGAGCGAAGGTCTCTTTGTAATCTATGCCTGCTCTTTGAGTGAACCCTTTTGCCGTGCATCGGGCCTTCCATCTGTCAATACTACCATCAGCCTGGTACTTTTTCTTGAATACCCATTTACATTTCATCGGTTTTCTGCCTTTGGGAAGTTTAGAACGAGGGATAATGTGAATGGTGCCAGTATTTTTTAGTGAGCGGAATTCTTCTCTGGCTGCTATTTTCCACTGTGCTGCTTCTGTACATGTCATTGCTTCTTCCCATGTTGTAGGGTCTGATGACGCGTGAGCTGATCTTCCGTGGTGCAGGAGGTTGTAGTCGTGTTTCTTAAACTTTCTCCCGTGATTCGTCTCCATCATTTCAGATTCTGGAGAGTGTGAACGCTTCTGGCCTGCAATCTGAGGAATAGGCTGCCATCTTGTCATGACAAAGTCAAGAGAGTCTTCGATGGTGTCTAAGGCCGTTTCCTGTGGATTTTGCTGCCTCCGGAGTTCTATTTTCTGATGGATACTAATAGTGTCCAGTACGTCATTTTCAGGGCCAAATTCTTGCTGATCATTAGTATCTGATTGTAGAGGTGTGAAATCTATGAGCGAAGGTCGGGTTTGTTCATAAATAGACGATGGATAGGTCAATTATAACTGTGATGTTTGTGTAGGTGGTGATGGAGTTGGCGACTCTGAATAGGTTGGCATATCGTCGACTGTTGCTATCGAATCTGAAGGGTGATGCGCCTCTGTATGCTGTAGTGAGGTACGTTCTGTCAAGTCTTGATAGATGGGACTTTCTTCAAATGGAGGTGGTTCAGTAGGCATGTTTTCTGATGACGGTGACTCGGTGATTATGCTTTCTGGCGAGGATGCTTGGTTCTCCCCCTCAAACTGTGTAGCGGTTTGACTATTGCGAGTTAGAGGTGGGGTGGTTGTAATAAAAATTGGTAAAGAGTTGGTACAATCATTGGAAGGTTGTTGCCGATTGCTTGGTTCATCACCAAACATTAAATGTTCATTGAAAGTCACATGAGGTGTGAAGCTTAATATCCATCTTAATTTTTGGGATGGCGTTTGTTGAGGATGATAAATTAAAAAGTTCTTTGATGTTTGTTGGAAACCTAGAACCATCCTTTGGTAGCTCTTGATTCAAATTTTCCAGGCTTCGGACTTATTAGTTCGTAGGCTCTACAACCAAATCGTGGCAGGTTGCTGAGGTCAATTTGATCTACATGCGGTTGGTTGAGGCCCTGCAAGAAGTCGGTCAGTGGTACTTTCTTTGTTCGTAGGCAGTATAATCTATCGGTGATAAAGCATGCATGCTGGATTGCCCATGGCCAGAAATATGCGGGCATGCCAGCGTCTATGAGTATTGATCGTGCCTTAGAATTAACTTTTCGATGATTCTAATACTCCATTTTGTTCTGGTGTATCTGGTGCTGAAATTTCGGTGCGTATGCCGTCGTGATCACAATATGCTTTGATTCGGAAGAATTCTGATCCTCCATCTCTAAAGATTGTTCGAACTCTTTTACCATATTGATGATGTTGTGATTCGATCCATTATATGAGGAGTGGCGCGATTTGATCTTTGGTATTTGTGATCATTGCCCAGCGCATTCGTGTTTTTGCATCTGTGATTATCACTGCATAATGTTGTCCGTTAGCTGCAGCTGTTATTTTGCCAACAGTATCGATGAATATTTCATCTAATGGTTCATTCGGTATCATTCTTGGTTCCCTGGAGACAGACCTTTGGGCCTTGCTTAGGTGACAAGTTTCACATGTGGTGAGATCATTCGTGCTTATCCCTTCAAGACCTTTTAAGCATTCTGCTGTTTTCTTTAGGATGTTTTGACCTATGTGTCCCAGCCTTTGGTACCAGCGTTGGGCATCTGCGACTGGTATTCTTGCAATACTTGGAGCAGCTATAATTGTCGAGGGATTAGTTTTTTGTTTAAGATTAAGTGGGTGTATCTAGAATACATCATTTTTTCGAACAAGATTAGCCACTGGTTTGTTAGGATTGCCACTTTGTTTTAGAATTAGTAGAGATTTATTGAAGTCAGGAAATAGGTTTGATAATCTCTCTAATCTTTCAGCAGATACGATGTTACAAGAGGAGTTAGGGGAATATAGGGCATCGTGTAGATGTAAGATAGTGCTTCCAAATTTCAATTGTGCGTTGACTTTTTCTTGTAAGGATGCAGCTCCAATTGCTTGGTCGAACCTGAAGGGTTTGGGACAGGGTTTTAGGTCACTGAAGAGTTTCTTTTGGGAAATGAAGTGGTGCGATGCACCGGTATCATAGATTGTAGGAATTTCATTGAAACGAGCTGATGCTATTGTGACACCAATTTCATCTTCACTATTGATGTCAGTTGCGATTGCAGCTCCTTTTCCTCAATTCTGGATGTTGTATAAAACATTCCTTATTTCTGTGTCTGTGTCGACAGTTTGTACAGTAGGCTTCGGGGTCCAGATAGGGTTTGGACGGTCCAGATGCTGCACATATCGTGTTGTTTGGCTGCGTTCGGTTTCCGGCGGTTGCTCTGAGGGAGGACATTATTGATTGAAGAGGTGCAAACTGATTGTCGGCTTGGTATACCTTTGTTTCCCTCCAGATTGCTAACCAATCCACGTGACTCGTTCAAATAACAAACAATGCTGAGGCAAGCCCTTTACCGATCACGTGTGCATTTTCGCTTGGTTCTTTGTTTTTAGGAATGAAGCTATCAGCGGCGTTATTTACACTCTGTAGTGTAGAAAGGAAGGAGTCAATGTAACGATCCGCTGTGCTCTCAAATCTTACTTGCAGGAACAATTCTAGTGCTGCTAGTTAGGGTGCGGTCGCAGTTTCCTGTCTTGTACCGGCAATATTATCATAAAGCTGTTTTGCAGTCATGTTTTCTACTGACTGTGGAAAGTTAGTCGGGTTGAGACGTGATACGATAATATTCTTAGCCTCAATTTCCCGAAGGATCCACTGCTCAAGTCCCTCGAAATGTTAGGAGATCAATTCTTCCATATTCATCGCATCAGGATTGGTAATGGTAGGATCCGACGGTCTTATGGCTGGTCTGATGCCTGTGATGTTGTGGAAAACGTGACCAAGCACGTTCCTACGCACCAGCTTAGCTTGCAGCGATGATCTCTATTGTACGAAAGAGACACCGTTGTCGAGGATCACGATGTTCTTTTCGTTAGACATGTTGCTACCTCAAGGTTAGCACTTCTGAGTTAGACTGCAGTAGAGCGGCCCGGGCTCATAACTTGTTCCAGTTATGAGAAGGAGTAGATGCAATGTTACTAACTTTAGAATGAAATTTGTGATTCCGTGAGGGTAAGAAGAGTATTGGTAAGATATAAGGTATGTATTGCTTGACTTGCTTGTCCATGTAGGTAATGCACTCTCTTTACATACACAAGCCGTTGTTATCCTATTGCGCTCATCCTATACTTGCGCCCAGTACCTTCTGAGTACCGAGTCAAGTCTACTGATGTCTATTTACAGAGTTGGAGACCGCTTCCGGTATAGTCTCCTCACAGGGTTTCATTTCGCCATACGACTCGTGTCACATGACTCGGTACATCTGACTCGATATCCTCGGTACATACGATACGTATATGCTAGTGCCTATTCTTGTTGTTTCATACCTACACTGCATAAATCCAATGTCGCTTTGCACAACAGTAACAGGTGCCAGCCAAATTGGTGGGCTAGAACAAGTATTATTCTGCCTGTTTCTGGCCGTGGCGTGGGAGCGAACGTTTCAATGTAGTCTATACCTTGTCGTTGAGTGAACCCCTTCGCAGTGCATCGATCCTTCAATCTTTCAATACTTCCGTCAGCTCGGAATTTCTTTTTAAAGACCTATTTGCATTTCATGGGTTTGCGCCCCTGTGGAAGTTCAGTGCGAGGAATGATCTTTATGGCTCCTTTTTCTTTGAGAGAGTGGAATTCTTCGTCTGCTGCCCTTTTCCATTGTAAGGCTTCCGAACTAGTCATAGCTTCACTCCAAGTTTTTGGTTCGGAGATCTGTGCTGCTTTGCCATAATGTAGTCGTTTGTGATCGTGCTTCTTCACTTCTCTGCCTGATCCTGTATTTCGACCTGTGAATGGTCTAGATGATTCGCTTCTTGATGAGTTGTCTCGATAAGGGGTTGAGATACCAGCTGTCTCTTGCTCTGTGTCGTCTGTAGGGGTCGCCTGGGTGTACAGACCTTCATCGTCTGATTGAGCTCCACTATCAAAATCAACCATAATTGATAAATTGTCTTATAAAATAAATTACTCGTGCGAATTCTTCGCGATTTATCACGATGGTTAGCATTATTCCAGTGTGCACGAGGATGCGCCGGGCTCATAACCTGCTGTAATAGATTTACGATTCGGGTGTGTACACATTTAATGGGAATAAGCTGCGCGTGATGTAAATGCTCACAGAGGTTAAGAAGACTACGGTTGGCAGTGTATGATACTGTTTGGATAAAAGATGATTAAGATGGTTATCTACCTCTCGGAGGAAAGCTCGCTACTTAAAGTTCTACAGCAGATGCTAACTAGATAATGCTAACCCAATCTAGCAGAGCAAACAGGGGGACGAAGACGGCGTTTCTACCTGTACGTGTTGTCCCCTACGAACCTGGAGTTTATCTTCAGAGCCAACAGAAACACGCATTACTTGGTCACGGAGGAAAAGTCATCCAAACGAGTTTCCGGGGCGTACCCAGCTCCCGTTATGGTGGTGATGGATCAGACTAAGTTGGCCCTTTTTACGAAGATGAATTCTCACTGTTTACAGATATTCTGGCATTATACTGTCTCCCGAGGAAAGAGCACCGCTACCTGAGCGCTGGTGGTGTTGGTATAAGCAGGATATCTGGACTATGGGATATTAGGGAGATACAGATGGGGATACGCACCTCGTGTGGCTCTGGTGTCTAGGCCTCGCCTGGCTGGAGTTGCAGGTTTTTTGAGACTTTTTCCCGCGTACCGGTTTCCATGGCTGCTCTTTTTCAATTTTTTTTGAGCAGAAGGTTCCGTAGAAAAGGTGGTTGAATTCTACGGGTAATTACTGAGCTAAATGGCTACCCGTCATGGGTCAATGTATCAATGATCTTAGGTTCGAGGTAAAAAGGGATAGGAGCACTGTAAAAGGTGTGGTCTGGGTCAGAGAGGAGCCCTAGTGTTATAATAGTCTTGGACTCTACATAGCACGAATAAACAAAACCACTACTACTACTACTACTAGCAGAGCAAACAGACCAAACATATCCAGTCGCGTGACCTACCACATTTGAACTGTGCGCCATGACATCACTAGTGTCATGGCCATGCGAGCTCTAGGGTCATCGGCACAACACTGAGGCTGCTCAGGCCAAACTGTGGATCAATAATCTGTCAGCAGATACTACATGTGCGTATTCAGATGGCTCGTCTTCTCGCTTGGCAAAATCTGTTTGGCGCTACACTCTGTCCAGATGAGGACAAATGATCGGAAGCGGGTCAGGGCCTTTACTTGGGGCAGAGACGTACAACACAGATATCTTAGGGGCCCCGAAAGCCCTCGAAGCAGCATTGCTAGTAGCCGGATTTAACCCTATCAAGGTACTCCGAAACAGCTCAGAAGCTTCCTATGCTCTGCGCAGTGGCAGGTCAAGGTCCTTCCAATGAGTAGTTGACAAGTTTTTTTCAGACCGTCAGAAACATCAGTCAGTAGAAGTAATTTGAATAACTGGTCACTCAGAGATCGAGGGTAATGAGAAGGCAGATAAGTTCGCTAAAGCTGCCTTAAAAAACCTTCCCGACGACGGAACTGATGCGATACTTTCTGCAGAAGTAAACCGGAGAACAATAGTCACGTTTGCATCACCCACCAGGTTTTTGAGGGAGCGTGCGCATGACCTGGCCGCATCATGGTGGCAGAAACATGGGCATAGGTACTACTCTCGTTGATGGGTGCTGAACGTCAAACCCCCTTTTTGACCAGGGTCTCGCCATACATTTATTTATTTATTTATTTATACTATTTAAGGTCCTAGGCATACGCCCTAATGTCCACTTTGGGTCCAGGACCGGCGGAGCCGGCAAGGATCATGGCCTCAGGCATGCCCTACTCGTCCACGCCCGTTATTTAAAAAAAAAAAATGAAAATGAAAGAAATAACAGTAAAGAAAGATAAGGAAAGACATAAATATCAGGGCTAGTCCAGCATTTCTCACACCAAGTTTTCGCCCGCCACTTTAGATTCTGGCATTCTATTGTATACTCTCCTCGCGTCCAGCAGAGGATGAGTTAGATGATTGGTCATCAAAGCAACCTGTAGTCCGTACAAAATTCGGTGAACTTCTTCAAGCAATTATGTCCGAGAAGTTGGCGTCTAAAGGTATCCATGCTCGTACCGTTTCTAAGTTTCCGCATTTTATTTGCGTGTCTCCTACAGCGAATAAAGTGGATGGGAGATGTCTCCTGTCCACAGACACATTCAAGATTAGCATCTATGTGGTTTAAGCGACGATGATATGCCGCGAAGTCTCCATGTCCAGTTCTGGCAGCAAGTAATTTATGTAATAGCTTCCTTGGTAGCGCTAGCTCAGGTGGCTTTTTCCGACGCATTTTAAGGTCCAAGTCATGGTACCGAGCAGGACAAACCTCGGACCACCATTTATCCACTAGTTCTTGGCGTCGCTGTTGCATAAGTCGACGTAAATAGGATAAAGATATAAAATGAGGTCGAGTATTTCTCTCAGGGAGATCTCGCAAAGCAATGCGGGCTTCTGCATCCGCTTCTTCATTTCCTCCAATATTTGAGTGACCTGGCACCCATCTAAACTCTGCGTTTGTTGTCTTTGCTAGATTATGAAATAAATAAGTTAGCCGGATATTGGATGATGAATTTCCAGTTTGTAAAGCCATCACTGCGGCCTGGTTATCGAGAAGTATAAATATCTTTTCGTTATTCTGTCTTTCTGACAAAGCAGCTCGAAGCGCCATAGTTGCACCAAAGATTTCTGCGTCATATACTTCTCCGCCATGTAGTATTCCATGTCCTCTTTTAAATGTATCTCCTCCACGCTGAAGAACATATCCCCAGGAGGAGCGTCCGAGACCCTCTGATGATCCGTCGGAATACGCACATATATCTGCTATGCTTATTGAGCATATCCAACGCCGATAACTCTGAATCATATCTGCCTTTGTTCCAAGCATTGGGGTATACACCGGGGCTGGTGATGGCTCCGCGGCTTCAGAATTAGGTAGCTGTCGGAGAGCTCGTTGGACTCGAGACATTTGACACTCGGGTCTTTTTGAAAGCCTTGGCTTTAATTTGTATTTTAAAGTGCCTACATTAGGACACATACTCGCTCTAATTCGAAGAGGGTGACGATCATCAAGAGAGTTTAGACGTGCGGAAAGACGCAGTCGATAACCTTCTAGAAGCATGCGAGCTGGGGGAGTTCCTGCCTCTCTGTGCAGTACTACATTCGGTGTAGTTCTCCATACAGGTAGTGCAGCTCTTAAAGCCACATGTAGGACTTTATCTATAAGCCCACGGTGAAATAATGTAGGTGGTTTTATTGTGCTGTTTGCTTTTGGTCGAGACAACCCAGGCCACCAGACTTCAGCACCGTAAGTCGCTACCGGCACTACACAGGCGTCTACTGCCGTTATGAGAGCTTTTGGAGCAGCTCCTCTTTTCACAGAGTTTAGTTGCCGCATATGATGTGCTAAACTAAGTGCCTTTCCACACCAGGTTGATACATGGTGCTTGAATGAAAGACTAGGGTCGAGATATACACCTAGCCAACGAATATTCTCAGCGGGTAGACTTATCTTCCCATCTACCACAATACCAGCGGGTTCTTCTCTCTTTCTCCCAGGAAATTGAATTACCTCTGTCTTTTTAGGGTCGAATAGAACAGCATTTTCAGCTGCCCATTTCGTAATGCTGTCAACTTCTGGCTGTGCTGCAGCTGTAGCTTCTTTGACTGTACGTCCAATGCCTAGAATTCCGATATCATCCGCATAGCTAAAACGTGCGATTTTATTCCCACTTTTGATCGATTCCGCCATGTAAAGTAGGAAAAGTAGGTGAGAGATAGGTGATCTTTGAGGAACACCACACACTAGCTCTTTGGCTTCAGTTACTCCTCCTTGAAAACGCACTTGTACTCTACGATTTTCAAGAAACGATTTAGTCCATTGAAGGATCGAGTTGGGCCATCCTTGTGCTTGCATGCGCCAAATGAGTCTGTTATGCAGCACTGCATCAAAAGCCCCCTCTACATCCAGCGTAACAAGTGTTGAGGCCCAGCCTTGTGTCTTGGCTTCCTCGATGTCATGTACTACGCAGGAAACAAGATCTGTTGCTGATCGTTTGGGTAGTGCTCCAAACTGCTGTCTACCTACAATCTCTGTAATTATGGCGAGGTGAGACATTCTCTTTGCCAGTAACCTCTCTAATCCTTTACCTAATCAAGACAAAAGCGCAATGGGCCTCCATCCCTTCACTGATGCGGGGTCACGCCTTGCTTTTGGTATAAAAACTATTTCGGCAAGTTTAAAGCACCTTGGGTGACAGCCCAGTCGGAGACAAGCACGAAAGAGTTGAGTAACATGAAGTTCTATTTTTTCCCAACATGCTCCAAGAAGCTCGACGGAGATCCCATCGGCTCCTGGGCTAGTGTTACCACTTCCGATTGTACACTTCCGAACTTCGAGCTCTGATAGTTCGTCCGACCAAGGAATTCGTGCTTCTCCTGGTATTGTACAGAGAGGAAGGTCATCAGATGCTGAGAAACGTGATAGTAAGGAGTCCCTGAGGATAGATGCGCGTTCTGCCTGGTCTGTTATAAATCGCCCTTCATGTCGAAGGGGGGGGAGTGATGCTGATAACTCGAGGAGCCGCCCACTGCATAAGTTTATACACATCTCGAGAGGATTTCATATCTTCCACCTTTTTCTTCCAGTGCTCTCTTTTTGCCGAGGCAACGGTGGTCCTAAGTTTCCACGCCTTTGTGCTGCGCTCAGATTCATCCACTGCTTCTCGGTAGTCCAAGTGGGCAAACTTGCATTCGGGAGTCCACCATGGTGCACTTCTTCCACTTTTTTTGTTAGATCTCTTTCCAACTGCTTTCAGGGCGTTAGTAAGAGCCCAACATATTCCCTGAGCAAATTCCTCTAACTCCTCTACCGTGTTCAAATCAGTGATTGGAGGTAGCCATTGTGAGACTACTCGAGTAAATTGGGATAAATTTTCTTTGGAAACTTTGAGTTTGCCATTATATGTTGGTGAGTTCGCAGTTGATAGTTTGTGATTGGGGACAAAACCACAAATCGGAAGATGGTCGCTGGTCATGCACTCTTCAGTGCCGACCCAAGCTATAGTTTCACTTATATTTGTGAAAGCTAAATCTAACGTATTTCCGGCACGATGTGTCGGTTCATCTACTATAAGACAATTTAGATGATGTTTCTCCGCCCATTTTTCTATTTCCTCGCCTTGTCCGTAGTAACTACTGGCGCTAGGTTGCCAGGCCCAATAGACGGAGTTAAAGTCTCCAATTGCTATAGTTCTAGGAGTCGGTGTCCAGTTAAGAAGTGGTTGCACAGCACTGGGGTCGTGTGGCGCTTTGTAGACATTTAAAAACATGATATCATTAACTTACACCCAGCAATAATCACCAGTAGGCGATTGTGAGTACTTCTGCTCTGAGGTTAATCTTTTAGGGTCTTTCCTGATGTACGTGGCTGCCCTAGGTCGTATATTATCTCCTCCAAATGGAAGATATAAATCATAGAATGGATGTGTCTTCGTGCGATCAGACCACCAAGGTTCTTGTATTAACGAGACATCAATTTTTAATTCGCAGCCACGAGCTAGCGCGATGTCTTGTGTAGTTCCCCCCCTTCCTACGTTAATTGACATAAAATTTAGAACGTCCTGGAGGGGATAGCAACCCTGTGGGTTGCCCTTCATAACCGTCTTGCGTCGACCGTCGAATCTTCGACAGGAGACGCTTGTGTGTAATCAGTATTATTCTCGGCTTCTGGCAGCGGACTATTTGTGAGATCAATATTCATGCTTTCCACAGTGGCAGCAGTCTCCTCTGCAGCTCTTGCTCGAAGCACTGCTTGATACTCTCAATCCCCGGCCTGTCGATAAATTTTCATTTGCTCTTTAGTGGGAGCTCCGGAGCGAGTAGGACACGCTAGACACCTACGACTATCTGAGCGATGTGGTCCACCACAATTGCGACACTTAGTTGCTGCCTTGCAAGCGTCTGTAGCATGATTGGTAGAGCCACAATTACTGCAAGACGGGGCTCTAGAATAGTTCTTGTCCGGATGATGACCGTTGCAGCGTTTACAAAATTGTAGTGGATGTTGCTTTTTGAAGGATCTAGCGATTCCAGATTCGTCGAAAACCCTAAAACCGATAGGTGGTGCCTTTAAAAAGAATGCCATCCATGTTCTGTGTGGAGCTTCTGGTTTGTTTCGACCGTAAAGTTTCACATAAACAGGTCGCATAGAGCAGACCCGCTCAATCTCATCAGAAAGCATAGAACTACTTATTTCTGCCTCTCCGTGCTCCTTGCGAATCGACGATGGTACAGTAGGGATCAGAACTGATGCCCAGTTGGTAGCAGGTTCCAACTTGGCTCCTGACAAAAACAGTCCGTTTCCTGCATTCAAAATGGCTTCACGAGCTTCTGTACTGCAAGGACTCAATGCGAATCCAGAACGGACAGCCTTGATTTTCCCAATCAGTGCAGGTGAGATAGAAAGTTTTCTGACAATTGATTCCCGAATTCCAGCAGGAGATAGCTTACGCCACTTGTGTTCTTGTGGCAGCCGAACAAAGAGTCTTCTATCCGAGGTGTCTACCCTTGATGAAGCACTGGATGTGGGCTTGTCTTTGTTAGTTACACTTTGGGCTGGTTTCCTCACCGAAGCTACTTGTATTTCCGTGTTCAAGGTTACCCGAGCTTTCTTCATACCCTTACGAGCCACTGTTGCCCACGTGTTTTCTACCGCTTTAGGTGTCTTAGATAGACTAAACGTCTCTTGTACTTTCTTTGCACTTGATTCCGTGCTCAGGATATTTCTGGGGACTGCTACAGCAATTTTGTTTCCTGCAGTTTTATCTTTTCCCATTCCATAGCTAATATCTTTTTTTGGTCGAGAGTGTAGCGGAATTTTTGGAGGATTGGGTGAGGTATCGACCGCTGCAAAATTGGCAATGGCCAATTGTAGGTATGCCTTAAAGGCTACAACTTCTTCTTTTTCAATATCGTCTGTGAAATTTGCTAAGGTGCTTTCTATGCTACTAAAAGCAGTGGTACAAATCATTAGGCGTGCGTGCCAGGCACGTTCACGGCGTTGTCTGATCGCAACAATTTCGACTAGTTCCTTTGGTAGGAACGCGTTCTCCATGTTTGTATTGTCGCTACTGTATTTAGTAGGTCTTTCTGTAACAGGGCGCTTAGATGGGGCAATCGGCTTGAGGATATGTCTGGTGTCTGTTGTCTTAGGTGGTTCTAAGTTTGGCGGTGGTGGAGGTGGCGCGATATGGGGAGAGGGGTTGGGAATTGGAGGAACTGGGGGAAGGGGGTGTGGTTGGTGGCTCGATTCCGTCGTAGGAGCTTGTGATTCTTGTGATATTTCCATTGAATCAGTCATTTTTGTAAATCCTCGTTCGGTGTCACGTTCAGTTAAATTGTGTAGGTATGGTCTCGCCATACAAATCTCTATAAAAAATATTTATCTAGGCCCACTATGGAAGGGATACTCGAAAATTTGTGTGTATTACGTGTACTCGAAATCGCGAATGTCAAAAGGGAGGACCTTGGAGCTTTCATGAGACTAAGCTCAATCTGGTAAATTTTATAGCAGATTACGCGCTATACGACTAAAGTTAAAGCTAGTGACTAGCCGTAAAAATAAATTTTCAATATCTCGTAGCTCCCCCACCAGCTACAATCACCGCCTGACATCGCGCCGGCATACTTCCGATGAGATACTGCAAAGAGTTATGACTTATAGAATCCCATGATTCCAGTATGATAATGCGAAGCTCAGCCTAAGACCGCTCCCGCCCATCCTCGAGTTCAGGATATTGATTTTCAATATAATCCTTCATCTCGCTCCACACAGCCTCAATAGGGTTGAGGTCTGGGGAGTAAGGAGGCCAGTTTATGGGCTCAATATTTTTAACCCTTAAACTTTCCCGAGTGAAGGCCGCTTTATGTGGCGGTGCATTATCTTGCATGAATTGCAATTCAGGATTCACCTCCATGTAGTCAGCCACATGGGGAACAATGTGTTCGCAATAACTCGGCCCCGTTATTGAACCCCAATTTTTTTCCCAGAATAAGCAGGTCCCTTTCTGAGTTCCGTGAAAACTCCCCCAGAACATCCAGGCTGTGCTCTTTCTAGTCTTGTCGACGAGGCAGGTGTATTCAAGCTCGTCACCAGGCTGTATATTATTAGCCATCTAAATCCTAGCTGATGACACGCGCTACAAACCTTTCTCGTGATGTAGGCATCTCGATGTCTACCATCTGTTACCCATGTCTCGTCGCTCCAAAGGATCTGACTCCAATCGTCAATGGTCCAGTGACGATGATTTAGAGCCCACTCTAACCTTTTTATCATATTGACCTCGAATATAGGTGGCTTTGCTCGAGACAAACTCCTGGAGTAACCTCTATCTTTGAGCGCACTTCTGATCGCATAAACCCCAGCGCCCTAGCAACTAAACTCCATGGCAAGCTCTATATACGTCATCCTGCGATTCCTTCGAGAGAGTCGCACAAAAGTTTCTAGCTCATCAGCTTGGGCCTGATCCAGTTTTCGTTTTCCACCCGGATTTCTTTTGGGAGAGGTAGTGCCTCTATTGATGATGTGAATAACTTGTTTGTAGCTCAAGTCGAGGATAGATGCAATTTCGCCTCGTTCGTGGCCAGCATTGTGTAAAGTAATTACCTGGAGTTATTTAGCTGAGATCTTTCCAAATCCAGTAAAGAATGACCTGAAGGCACTTATCTGCTGAAGCTCTTCTCGAATAGCTACGCCTCGCAGGAGATGTTTCCTCGCTGTTCATCTATCGCTACAATTGGTACGATATATAGCGATAGGGTCATTTAAAGCATGCCTCACTTTCAACAACGATTCAGTGTAAGTCGCTCGGATTTTTGACTGGTGTAAAACTAGACGTTGGCGATATATTCTTGTTGGGTGACTGGATGAGGAGCAGGTGTTATGTCAGATGAATGTATAATTACTGTAAATTAGCCCGTAGATATTACTAGGGGTAGACCCTGTATAAAGCCCAATGGACAGGGAATACCCTTTTGACATTCCGGACCCATGTATGAGAGTGGGCTTTCCAGGGATATCATTTGTTTTTCCTTTGTTTAATTATTGGGAAAATTAGAACAGAGTGCAGGGCGCACTCTTTTTTTTTTTTAAATCATTTTTGCTTATGCAGCCTGAAGCTATGACTCGAATGATAACGGAAGATATGTATGTGACGCAGTATGACTCTATTTGACGTTTAGAACACTCATACTCAGATTTCATTTGCAGATACCACTATGAGAATAACGCCTTGCGACATGTACCCTCTTCCGTGAATACCCACCACAGGGAAAAGCGAGAAAAACCCATGGTTATCTAAGTATGCTTTCATCATTCTGCGAATACAGTATCACCGCGAGAGAAGGGGTGTGCGGGTCTTGATGGATTCGCAGGGCGCATTCCTTCGGACAGAATGTTTTGTTAGTTATTTTGTTTCTATATCTTAGATTATCTAGCAAGTTAAGCCATTTATGTAAGTAGTAGTGAGTCCGCATGGATCACACATCCGTATCACGCCTCCTGGGTGTAGGGCGTAAGCCTGATACGACACGAATTCAAATCTAATCTAATCCCTCTCCATACTTTGTATAATGAATTCATCAGAGATCCAAATTCAACTTGCATTAGCCGGCCTAAAAATTGGGAAATACACCAATCTTAGTGTCGGTTTTAGTGCTATGTCATATGATCTAAAATGCGTTTATTTACTTTCATAGTGTCGACTGGAATTGACTCCCAAATGAATTGCTGCGAGAGAAGAAGAATCGATTGCGTTTTCCCGACGGATCTCATCTATCTTTAAGTACTAGTTCCCCGTCTCCTGTTGAAGCCTCTCTCTTAGACCAATGAATCTCCCCATGCTGTCTTGCAAGCCGAATATGTCATCTAATTTTAAACAAAGAATAAAAAAATGATAAGCGCCAATGTTACAGCCCATAACTCATAGCCCGCAGACACAAACAATAGTAGTACAAACTGACAACCCGTAAATGGTAACATGAACATGTAAATATTTACAAAAGATTGCAACGAGATAATAATGGAAAAATTCTTTTTTTTGATTCGATTTCATTACCCTGATTCGGCACCCATAATGGCCCACGCAAGTTTACTAATTCTTTATTTACACAGGAGGAAACCTTTCGGCGAAACCCCCCTAGACCTACATGGTAAGATTCTACTGATTTTGAAGTTACCCTTCAGGAAGTGCGATGTACTGTTCTGTCCAGTACGGATATCCTCACGTCAAACTCCTACACCTTGCCTCATTCTTTTCTCCTCTCGCTCCTTCACCTCTCTTTCCACTTCCCCAGCCAATCGGAACTGCTCTAACCATCCCTGGTCTAAGATCCACTGCGTTATTCTTCCAATATCTTCCGGGTTATTCATCATTTCTTCGAATGATCGGCTCTTGGACTTTCTCCACACCTCCGCTCTTCCATTGGCCCATTGGGGGCAAGCCATGATCGCATGTTTGACATTTTGCGAATGATATCCGCACGGTCAGTTTGGACTGTCAACTCCAGGGACTTTTCTTCGGTACAGATAAGATTTGAGCCCGATGTGCTCACTTCTTATCTGCATGGCTATGCTGCTCTGGGCCCTCTTCAGGCTTTTGTGGATTCGGAAGGAGGTTCCCCTAAGGCTTAATTTCTCGCTGCCTGACTTGTCTGTATAAGCTTCGCTGCATTCCAGACTTCAGGATCGGCTATGGGTCTTTGTCTTAGGTTCACATTTCGATTTTGGTGTGGCCAGGAGTTTTCCCACTCTCGAAATTCCGCTACACTACCAGCCTCTTTCTGTCTACCCCTATTCGTCTCTTTACCACAAATTTCCGTCCATTCGGCAACATCTTTGATCCTGTTCAAGGCATGCCTTTCTTCTCTCCCATTCACAGGCACCTTGAACTTGGCACATGCGGAAGATATTGTCTCTTGAACAGAAGTTTCATCTGATAGTCCCGCGTGTTGGACCCTCTGCTTCAGATAGATTTCGATGGGTAGTACAGAGTATTCGTGTTCTAATACTCTGCTGCTGGTAGAGTTGTATGCACCTGTAACTAGTTTTAAGCATTTTCTCTGAATAATTCTTATAGGTTTCACCATCCTTTCAGGTATTTAACCCGCTGGCCCGGCCTCGGCCATATCGAGGACCCATACGTGAGGACCGGTCTCACTAGCGTGCTATACAATAGCTTAGTCTTCATGAATGTGGCACCCCAAGTCGATTGTGCTAGCCTACTCATAGCCTGCACTTGGGTGTGCGATTTTTCCTGTATCTTCTTAATGTGAGCACCCCAATTAAGCTTGAAGTCGAAATAAATTCCCAGGACCTGGAGAGAAGGCTGTGGTGCGGTAACGTTCCCTTGTATGTTAACTGTCGCTTCGAGGTTGTATCTTTTCTTCCTTGCTCGTGTGAAGTGCATAAGCTGGTACTTCTCAGGCGCGAATTTCACCCCATGGGTTTTTGTCCATGTCTCGCAGATCGCATGTTGTTCTTCGAGCTTTCTGCAGTTTTCTTCTGTGGTACTTGACCATGTTAGTATATTCGTGTCGTCCACGAATCCTACGGCTGCAGTAGAATGACTTTGTAGCATTGGCAAGAGTGTGCTAACAAAAAACAGGAAAAGAACAGGAGACAAAGATGACCCTTGAGGTATGCCTGTGTTAGTAGGAATTTTGTTGCCTTTGAATGTTCCAGGAACGATTCGACAAGCCGGCTAATCCACCTTGGGATTCCCTTTTCTCTCAAATTAAGGACAAGTCTTGCGTGCGAGACGTTGTCAAATGCTCCCGAGATATCCAGGCTCAAAAGTGACGCGACCTGCGTTTTATCTTTTCCCCATATAGTGTGAATCTGTTCTATTGAGAGCTCGACTACCGAGATTGTAGACCTCTTAGGCCGAGTCCCCCATCTGCCCTTCGGGGCGAAGGTTGAAATCTTCGGCGGCTTTGGAGATACGGTTAGGCACTAATTTCTCGAGAAGCTTGTCCATCGTATTTAGAAGTGCTATCGGTCGATATGATTTTGGGGTGTCATATCTCGGCTTTTGTGGTTTCCTAAGAACGATTGTTGTTGATTCTTTAAACCCTTTTGGGTGATAACCGAGAGAGAGACAAGCACTGAACAGCTCTGCAAGGTCTTTGCTGAGAGTTACTTTGCATTCCCTGAGAAGTCGATTTGGGATCCCGTCTGGACCCGGAGCTTTGTCGCTTGGTAGCCTTCCGAGTGTCTCTTCCACTTCCGAGTGAGTAATACGGCTGGATATATTATCTAGCTCTTCGGGATAGGACGTTCCTGCGATATATTTGGTATCTGCTGCCACGGGTTGAGGGAAGAAGTGCTCTGCCATGATTCTAGCTTTGTCTGGAGCATCGATGTGTATAAATCCGTCTTTGTCTTCAATATCCGGTATTTGAGGTAGTCTGTGCTTTTCTTCTGGGTCTTTCTTTGCCCACTTGGCAAGTTTCCAAATTTTTGTCGGGTCACGGGAAGCCTCCGAGACTGCTGCCCTCCATCCAATGGCTTTGGCTTTTATTATCTGAGCCTTTTTATTACTAGTGGCCTTCTGATATTTTATCCAGCTCTCTTCGGTGCCGAGATTTTTACAATTTCGTCTTGCCTTTCGAATATCTTTCACAACCTCAGAGCATTGGATGGTCCAGTACGGTTTGGCAAATCTGGATGGTTTAGCATTAGGTATGGTTTCCTCAACCGTTTTCTGAATGGCTTCGGTGATAGAGGCCACTCTTCGATCGATGGCTTGTCGAGTGTCTAGACAAAAATTCTCATCTCTGAGCATTAGGAGTTTAGCAGTTAGTATTTCATTAACTCTATTCCAATCTGCTTTTTTCCATTGAGGACGGGGCTCTGATTTTTCTGCGATATTCGGTTGAATTGACGGCTGTGTTGAGATTGGAATATGATCAGAGGATGCTTCAAGTTCGTTGGCTGGTTGACAGCTTATGACAGAGTCTTCCAGTTCCTTTGACACAGACACAAGGTCGAGCATGCACTGGCTTCCCCTATTGTTCCAAGTGATTGTCCCCTCTGGGAGGACCAGTTCCATATTTTTGTTACCTAACATTTCAATTAAGCTGTTAAGGAATCGCGAAGTTCATATGAACATGAAAGGTCGTGTCTCAAAAATAATTAATATTTTTAACTTGAAGAACTAAACTATCTCGACATTCTCTCTATTTATACATGCCGTGATCTTTGCTTCCAAGCTTGCACTCTTGACTCTCCGCAGTGGCCTCTGAGCCATTGACCTCTCTTGCCTCAGACCTTCCCTCTACGTTGCCTAGAATTCTTCGACTCCCGTTGGTAGGGTAGCTTTCGGCCACTTATCGAGGAGTACATGAAGGCGTTGCCGTTGTATCGTAGAGTTGTATAGGCAGAGTCACAGTTGGTCGTTGAGCTCGGTTCGGTTATCCGAGTCCTACTCGGCTCTCCTCCGATGGCTCGAGCGCCTCCCCGGGCCCTGTCGGTTCCCAAGCTACCCCCCGAGAATCCAGACTGGGATGGTCCTCAAGACCAACCCCTATCCGTGCACGGCCCGTCACATAAGCCTTCAGCTAGTATATGATGGTTTACTATCGTTTGGCCTCACCATCTAGGAAGGTGAAGATCAAAGTCTCCCACGAGTATATGTTGTCCTTTGGAGATAATTTCTGGGAGAAATTTGATGGTCCCTAGATCTTTGCTTCCATGAGATAGAGGATGGGGGTTGTATACGTTGTTCACATATATTTTGCTTCTATTTGAATGGATGCTGATGGAAATTATATCTCCTCCTGCTTCTTTTGGAGTTTCTTCCTTTCTCCACTTCCCAACTTCCAGGTGTTTGCTTACATAAATGCACGTTCTGATTTTGTGAACATCTGGAAATACTAGATGGTAGGCCGTGTGCTTAATAGTAGTTTTCTCTGTTGGGTGAAACCAGGGCTCTTGTAGAGCCACCACATGGTGCTTTAATGGGTCAAGGGCTTGTAGAAAATGGTGCTGGACGATATTTTTGCTTCTGTTCACATTGTACTGTATAATATTTAAGGTTTGTGTGCCCTTCATGACTCCATTGCGCAATCCGGTGCCCTGTTTATCTCCGCAGTATTGATCCTGAAATATCCGGGACCGCGGGGCCGTGTATCTTGCGTGGTCTTCCCGGACCTCGACGGGCGATGCTCAAGCCCACTGGGTTAACGATTTCTAAAGCTGAAGTACCTGCTCGTCTTTTTCTGGAGTCTACCAATTGCCACTCATCTTGATGATCTCTAGACGCTTCGACTGTCGACTGGTATCTTCCTGGATCGCAAGTCCTGTTGATCTCTGCTTTGGACTTTGCTGCTAGTTTGGTTGGGCATCTTTGGTCCCAAGCTGTATGTTTCTTGCCGCAATTACAGCATCTAGTGTCTTGGTTTCCCTTACATTCTCGTGTGTTGTACCCTACAGCACACTTACCACATTTGGCTGCTGCCGTACAGGTTCGAGCGATGTGTTCGAACTTCTGGCAGTTAAAGCACTGCATCGCACGAATTCCAGATCGGAAGATCTCCGCTGTTTTGACCTCGTACTACCACACCATCCCTTTGGCGATGGCTTTGTCAGCGTGCTTTGCTTTTTCAAACCAAAAAAACAATGATCCTGCGGTTTTTCCCGATTGGTTTGCTTTCTTTAACCATGTAGCTTTTTGAATTTTTATGCCCCCGATAGAAATTTGATTTTCCGGTTGTAGCGCTGCAATATGCTGGGAATTCTCCGGCTTAAACGAAAGAGGCATTCCATGAATGAGGACTTGGAAGGTCGGGCTGGCTATTTGCGCTGTGGTCGCCAGCTTGTGCGTCCAGTCCTTGTGTTTCTCCGTTCTATCTTTAATTGCCTGCTCTGCAAAAAAGATCTTCACCTGTCCGCTTCTCATCTGTCTGGCGCCAATGATCTCTCTGGCTCCAATTTTCTTCACCAGCTCTTCGCTTGATAGCTTTGCTATCTTCTTCTTTTCTGCCACGTCTTGGATTCTGATTAAAGTACACGCCACTTCGGATTTGCTAGCAATCTTAGCCCAAGACTGTCCCTGGATCTTTGAAGAGGCTTGGGTTTGGGTTTGATTCAAATGAGTCTTTATGTCTTTAATTTCCTGCAAAATTTTAGTTATTGCAGAGTTTTCACTGACACGGCTTGGCTGGGGGTTCGCGGAGGGGTGAGCTTTCAGTATGAGGAGGCTGTCAATGTTATTTAAAGCCTACTCTAGCAGTTGCTTGTATGTTCTGGGAGCGAGATTATCCTCTTTGAGGGCTTGCCTCATCCTTTTCTGATCCGCTTGTATATTCGACGGTGCCTTTCGCCACCACCACCCCGTCCAGACACGTTTCCGGTATATTTACTGCCAGCATTCTTGAATGGATCTACTGCAACTGCAATGGGCGCGTTGGATTTACATATTTCGAAGTTGTCGATTCTTCCGTTTGATGTTTTTCTTCTAGGACTTGGATTATTTTCCGTGTTATATTTGCCTAAGTTTAAATAAATTTATGTGTATAATGATAAAATTCGCAGCTTAGACAGGCGTTTCAAAAAAAAAGACTTTAAAGATTATTCAATTGAATCCAATAATGAAATAAAAAATATAAGAATCTGGTTCACTGTGGATCGATGAATTAAAAAGCAATATTCGCATACAAATTCGAGTTTTTTGAGAAAGCCAGTTTCCAAATTGGGATGAAGTATTTTAAATCCCTCACCAAAAACCCCTGTCACGCTAATGCAGTATTGTTGACTTAGGCCGGTAGTATATTGTATGTCATAGCTTGTTGGCTTAATAGAACATGGGGGTTCAAAGAAATGACAAAGAGACCCTCTTCTTTTAGATATATATTTGAATTGAAAATGGCTTTGGAAGGTGACCATTACGGATTCACCCAAGTAAATCATAGACGGTGACTGGGGATATAAACCAATACGCCAAGAAATTAAACCCTACCTTCAACGAATCCAATTGGAAATCAGAGCACAGCTCCGAAAATCATCATGCAATCGTACAGCGATCTTGATGTGTACAGTAGAGCCCCTCTTAGCTTATAGTGGGTCCCGGTATACTTACTGAAGAGATTCATAGAAATTTTATCGTTTATATTTGCAATACTTACCCCTGCGCTCAAAATGACCTGTAAGGGTAAGTGTTGCTAATATAAAAGTCCAAGTTACAATGAGTATTTTCACCTCACAAGGGCCCAGAGTAGCATAGCCTCACAGATAAGAAGCGAACATATTGGGTTCAATTCTTATCTTCACCGAAGAAAAGTCCCTGGAGTAGACGCCCCAAATTGCCCATGTGGATATCCCTCTCAAAATGTGAAGCATTTGATCATGGCTTGCCCGCGATTGTCAAGAGGAAGGGGCGAAGTATGGAGGAAAGCAAAAGATAGATCTTCCAGGCGATGATGAATAGCCCGAAAGACATTGCCAGAATAACGCAATGGATTCTCAAAGAAAGATGGCTCGAACAATTCCCCCTCGTGGCAGTCGTTGAAGCCACCATAGAAGCAAGGAAAACGAGGCCGGAAAGAAGAGGAGAAGGTTGAAGAGAGCGGGATAGGGATCCACATGCGACTACACAGCATTCACCGTGTTTCCTGAAAGTAAGTCTTTGACTAATCAAACATATAGAAATAAGACAGGCAGGAGTAGGGGATTTTCACCGAAAGGTTTCTTCCTTTGTACATACAATAGTTGATAGATTCCTGCATGGGCCATCACAGGCACTATATAAGGTTAATGAAATCAAATCAAAAATGAATATTTTCAACACTTTTACCGGGACCAACTATCTTATTTATTTATTTATTTATTTATTTATTTATTTATTTATTTATTTATTTATTTATTTATTTATTTATTTATTTATTTATTTATTTATTTATTTATTTATTTATTTATTTATTTATTTATTTATTTATTTATTTATTTATTTATTTATTTATTTATTTATTTATTTATTTATTTATTTATTTATTTATTTATTTATTTATTTATTTATTTATTTATTTATTTATTTATTTATTTATTTATTTATTTATTTATTTATTTATTTATTTATTTATTTATTTATTTATTTATTTGTTTATTTATTTATTTATTTATTTATTTATTTATTTATTTATTTATTTATTTATTTATTTATTTATTTATTTATTTATTTATTTATTTATTTATTTATTTATTTATTTATTTATTTATTTATTTATTTATTTATTTATTTATTTATTTATTTATTTATTTATTTATTTATTTATTTATTTATTTATTTATTTATTTATTTATTTATTTATTTATTTATTTATTTATTTATTTATTTATTTATTTATTTATTTATTTATTTATTTATTTATTTATTTATTTATTTATTTATTTATTTATTTATTTATTTATTTATTTATTTATTTATTTATTTATTTATTTATTTACTTTTAGTGTCTACCGGGCGTTAGTTACAACTAAAGCTCCATCCCTGGGGGACATGGTGACTGCTACAAAATTACATTAATTAACAATTGGGTGCCGAGGGGCCTTGGAAATTTCCATGAGAAGTCGTGAGCGCTATATAGCGGATGCCTCACTTGTGTAGATCATGCAGCACGGATATGGCAGATTTCAGATAGAAATCTAGTCTTCTCCAATATAGAGGCGAAACGTTTAGCGTCATGTGAGGTGCCGAGAAGGAAATCGAGAGACCCCAGACTTCGTTGGAAATCGGTAGAGACCAATCTCTCTCGGACGAGGGTACAAGAAACCAAGTGAGTGATTGACTTGTTACCCCCGCAGGAACAAGTAGTAAGAGCGTTTTCATGATGGAACCTTTCATGATAGGCGCGAAAGTCACCGTGACCAGTTCGACATTGAATTAAATACCCGAGATAACGGCGAGATAGTCGAAGCTGCTCGGACGGCTTCTTGGGAAATAGCATTCCCAATTCGTAATAGCCGGGACCCACTATCGAGTTAGAGAGGGACGACTGTACTGTGTTATATCACGTGTTCTTGGAAAAATTGGGTCGCTTCAAGGGACGGTTCCCTGATATCGAATATTTCCTTTTACGGGGCGTACTTTATTCCTAGCCGCTTACAAATTTATGTGGGACTGTGGATAAAGTCAATCCAAGAAGCTAAGTACAGTCCAACCTCATCTATAGCGATGTGGGTCCCGGTATAAGTGTTGAAAATATTCATTATAATTCAACCATTTACATTTTCAATACTTACTCTTCCCCGAAATTTTAGGTCCAAGGGTAAGTATTGCAAATATAAATTGTTGAATTTCAATGAATATTTTCAACACTTATACCGGACCCACTATCGCTATAGTTGAGGTTGGACTGTATACCAAATCAGGGGTACCAACTATACAGGGCATTAGGGGATTAAATTCTAACTTACTCTGATACTACGGTATTAATCGTGTATAGGCGCTAAAACTCGACTTTTACAGGGTATATAGGCTTTTACTAACTTGAATTAGCATGACGATAAGTAGATCTACCCACCTAAACTTTAAATTTGTATGGCAAAAATTTCACAACGAAATATTCGTTGGTTTTGCTTTTTTGGTCCATTATAGCCCTCTATTCACTTTTTAATTCATTAATACATTTCATAAATAAATTATACTTCTATCTAGCTAATAATTTACATATCCGCCTTCAGCTTCGTAAACGGCTCTGATTCTTCGGGGCATCGAATCTATCAGTTTCTCCAAGTCATCCCCATTAAACCCCAGATCCCACGCCTCGTTCACTATTTGACGAAGATGCCCTTGACTCCGCTGCCCCCCTTGATCCAACGCTGGATAAAGACGCTCCATGTACGCTTTCATATAACTCCACAAAGTTTCTATCGGATTTAAATCAGGAGAATATGGCGGCCACTCCATTAGAGAAATATTCCTCCTTTCAAACTCACGCATAGTTTGCCTCGACTTGTGAGGAAGGGCGTTGTCCTGCATCACATCTAGTCCTGGTTCCCGAAAGACCGCACTCTCTATGAGAGGCACTATCCTCTCGCAGTAACTAGCCGCAGTGATATGGCCCCACTCCTTCTCCCAAATCAGGCAAGGCCCCTTCTGTCGTCCAAAGAAAGATCCCCAGAACATCCACCCAACTCTCCTCCGCGTCTTGACTAGGACACAGGTATCTTCGTACTCTTCCCCAATCTTTGACTTAAACTTAGCTCAAGGGAACTCTAAATCTTAGGAGCCTTTAAGGGACTACTGACCTTTCTTGTGACCCAACGATCACTTTGCCGACCATTCATAGCCCAAGTCTCGTCGGACCAGAGGACTCTCATCCAATGTTCCTTCCGCCAGTGGAGATGTATTCTGGCAAACTCATATCTCTTCAGTTTGTTGACTGAAGAGATAGGAGGTTTTAATCGTGCAATCCTGCGTGCATATCCCCTCTTTGCCAGTTCACGTCGGATCACATTCTCGCTCACACCAAAGTGCCGAAATATAAAATGTGCAAGTTGGAAAAATGACATCCGACGATTTTCCGATGATAAACAGACGAAAAATTCTATTTCATCGACCTGGGAACTACTTAGAATAGGTGGCCTACCACTGGAGTACTGAGGCTCGGTATTTTCAACGCTCATGGTGTATTGTACCTGTCGCCATGTAATCCCAAGGCGTTGAGAGATTTTGACGTAACTGTGTCCCTCACTGGCCAAGGATCTAACCTGCACATGTTACTCTCTTAACCTTATCAATTTGTAGATTTCAGACTTACTTGAATACGTTGAGTTTGTGTTAGGCGTTTTGCATAAGTAGGAGATGCTGATGATGGAGAAGGTTGTTGAGGTGAATCCATCTTTGCGGCAATCTAGTACAGTAAATTAAAATCTTCTAAAGTAGTTGACTTAAGGTTCAGATGCACTCACATGAAGTAAAAATTAGATAGATGAATGAAATAAAAGTATGCCGTTGAGCAAAATAATAGTAAATAGCTGACAATGATTTAAACGAAACGACCTCAGGTGTGCGCGAGTGAAGAAAGGTGCAGGCATGAAGGTGGGCGTTGGACTTCATATACAGATGCATATCTCTTATGCCTTAGGGCATAAGATTTTAAAATTTGAAGCTAACAGGGATACTGTGGATCTATCGTGAGGTAACCTGGAATATCACCACTTTATCTCCACTTTATCCCCGCTTTAACCCCTGTACCCTATAAGAAGCGGATCAACGAACAATACCCTATCATGAGAGTACGGAGGTACAGCCCATAAGTATTACAGTAAAACTTCTCTAACACGATAGTGGGTCTCGGTATAAGTGTTGAAAATATTCATTGAAACTTGCACTTTTATATTTGCAACACTTACCCTTACAGGTCATTTTGCGTGCAGGGGCAAGTATTGCAAATATAAATGAATGAATTTCAATGAATATTTTCAACACTTATACCGAGACCCACTATCGTGTTAGAGAAGTTTTACTGTATTCCATATCGGCCAGGGGGTGCTTGGCCACCACAATGCTTTCCTTAATTAGGCAACATCGCGAGAATGCACCTCGCACCCACCCCTACAGTGTTTTGTATGTATTCCGATGACAACAACATCAACACAATGGATTGTTTACTAAGTATTAGTTATTATAATAATAGGAATTATTTTGCATTTTATATTAAGAGTTAGGAATCAATGCTTTGATCATTAGAACTCAAACAGAACACAGTAGGAATGGGTGCGAGGTGCATTCTCGCGATGTTGCCTAATTAAGGAAAGCGTTGTGGTGGCCAAGCTCCCCCTGGTCGACATGGAATAATACTTATGGGCTGTACCTCCGTATATAAGATCCACCTTTAATTGACAGGGAGACAAATTTTATCGTAGTGACATAGTACAGTAGAACCTCTCATAGCTAATAGTGGGTCCCGGTATAAGTATTGAGAAGATTCATTGTAACTTGGACTTTTTAATTTGCAATACTTACCCTTACAGGTAACTTTGAGTGCAGGGATAAGTATTGCAAATATAATCGGTAAAATATCTATGAACATCTTCAATATTTATACTGGGACCCACTATTAGCTGTGGGAGTTTCTACTGTACTCTATTACAGGGGTAAGGAGTTTAGCCCCTAATTCTGTGTAATTTACATGGGCTATCCCTGAAATTCCGACTTTAGCGATACAAAAATGGCTAGACTAAGGCAATAAGGCAACCGAGGCATTCCTTCTTCCTTGAACCTTCTCTCTTATGTTCGATAGTTGCACAGCATCCTCGTACCACACTAAATCGGTTGACACGACATATCGAATAGCCTATATCCTCACGATAAACTGCAAAGAAAAATGAGCACCCCAGCATCTCCTACTACTCCAAGATCACGGAGCCAGCTTTCTAGGGATCAGCGAGTCCAGATATACACGTTACGTGGCCTTGGTTTTACTCATCTCGCCATCGGTAATCAACTTGGTATCACCGAAAGAAGGGTACAATATGCCCTTGCAAGACAATGTCTGACGCCCAAAAAGCGAAATGGCCGACCCCACGCCTTGAACGCTCAGCAGGAAGTTGAGCTTGAAGAGTTTGTCACGTCTTCAAGTGAGGCCCGCCAGATGAGCCACCTGGAGCTTGCTGCTAAGTTTTCCCACTGGAATTGTGGCCAAATCGCAATCAAAAGTGCTCTTGAGAGAAGAGGGTTCAAGCGTTGCATTGCTCAAGCGAAGCCTACTCTAACGCCTGCACATATGAGGAAAAGATTAGAGTGGGCAGAAGAACACTCTTCTTGGACACCTGAACAGTGGTCCCAAATTCTTTGGTCTGATGAGACTTGGGTCACTGGTGAACGTTACACAAGAGTATGGGTTTCGAGGAAGGTGAGTCCAGATCTCAGCCATGTATCAACTGCATTAAACTAATTTTTTAGCCCGAGGAGACATATTATCACACTTGCCTGGTTCGAAAAGGTCCTCGAAAGCGTGGCTGGATGTTCTGGGGCTCCTTTTATGGGAACCAGAAGGGCCCTGCCCTCTTCTGGAGTAGGGATTGGGGGACTATAAAAGCGGAGAGTTACTGCCAGAGGATTGTTCCTTTTAATCCACGCGGCAACACAACTAATTGACTCTCACGGCCCTCTTCTCTTTATGCAGGATGGTGCTCCTACCCATTCTGCTCAACGTACGAAAAGAGAGCTGTCATCAAGGGGGGTAGATTTCATAGTCTGGCCGTCATATTCCCCAGACCTGAATCCAATTGAGTCAGTGTGGGATATGATGAAATCCCATATTGAAGAGCACCACCCAGAATTTGATTCTGGTAATCCATCTGAGGAAGTGCTCCGTAATGCAGTCCTAGAGGCATGGGAGTCAATTTCTCAGGAGCAACTGGCTACGCTTGTAGAGAGCATGCCAGAAAGGTGCCAGGCAGTCATCAGAGCAAGAGGAGGTTCGATTCCTTATTAATGATGCTTAATTATTGGTAAAAATGTATTTAATACTTGATAAAAGCTAGCACTTTTGAATAGAATATCATCATTTCAACGAGTTACAGGGATCTCCCACACTTCTTTTATCACGCAAAATTTCCCATACAAATAAGGTTCAGCTATTGTCGGATTTGGTATGGTCAAAATATTGCAGCCAATGGCATATTGTATAATCCCTGTCCGATCTAAGGACTGACATGGAATATCAAATAATAGTGCTGCCAACGCATAAAGGGTCGCGGGGGTAATACTTTGCCCGCATAAAGTGAGCTCTGCCACTTTGTGCGGGCAAAGTATTACCCCCGCGACCCTTTATGCGTTGGCAGCACTATTATTTGATATTCCCTGTCAGTCCTTAGATCGGACTTCAATTCATCGTCAAATCGTACTTGCCCAATAAAAAGTTTACCTAGCGACACACGCTTGAATCAAAACGATCAAGTAACACGAGATTACGAATAACGTTCCTCTATGCCCTAGCAGATCAGTTACAATGCTTCCAGATCTACAGTCATTAGATCGTATATCGAAATTTTTGATTATAAGAATCTATGACTCATGAATATGGTATGGGCTGGAGGTTTCAAAACATTGAAAACTACCACGTTTGATTGGCAACCTCTGTCGCGGTCCGAGGCGTTCCTCCAAAGCTTGAATATTAATATCGGTGAAAGATATCCTCTTTAACATCATGGTTCTGTTAATGTCTAATACAATAAGGTCTATTGATGATCCGTATGTAAATAGAAATTCAACAAATGAAAACGCCGTTTTGTCTGCGATACCCTATGAAACTTCTCTTGTCTGTTTATATAGTTGCAGAAAAAACTGCTCGTCCGCTACATCTCTACAATTGTTAAAGCTCGTGGGGTCCCTTTTCTCTTTCAGTCGTATGTTTTTGTCTCTTATGTTTATCTTGCTATTAACCAGTTAAGGCTTGTTTCTGAAGATATTCAGAAATGAAAAACAGAAGCTGACGTAGGCTTGTCACGGGCGAGCCGATTATATAGTCAAACAGTACATGTTACAAATAAACCAAAGGTATCAACCGAAACGCCATACGCTATTGTATTTAGTCGCATGCTTTGATGCAAAATGAAAACTGTATTACAGGGTAACGTCAAGCACGAGGCTGACATCTCGTACATCTGCTACTGCCAAATCTTCGAGAACGGGTATTAAATCAAGAAGCTCGTTATCATGAGCGTCGGAGAACCAACTGCTGATGGGAACTGCATGTTGAGGATGAAATATATATGATGTTGGTGAATTGTCAATTATTATTGTCTCTCGAAGGTCTCGGCCAACCTGTGAGAGATCTTTAACGTAGTTTCCTTGATGATTGTAGCAGCTCTCTCTAAAGAGCCGATGGTGAATAACATTATGAATATCTAATTGGTCCAAAAGAGGATCACCGTACTGTTAGAAGTTAGTCAAAATAGTATGTGTGGGTGGGGAAATACGACCTTTGATACAGAGGCTGTGAAAACGACAACCTCGTAAAGCTCACCGACTCGTTTCATGAATTGGTCTACACCCGGCCGCTTGATCACATAGACATTGTGAAATTGACCTTCAATCTCAACAGGAATAGTAAAATCGGCTTGGTGCAAAACCTAAAGAAATAAGCGGGATGGTCAAGAGAATATGTATCCTTACTTTAAAACTACTATGAACTAATGTCTCATCTAAGTCTAAAACAAGGCATTTCTTGCCCTTGAAGCGAGGGGCTATCGGAGGAAGCAACCACTTTGTTTTTTGCTCATTTAAAGCGTCATCACTCTCACAATTTGTGATTTGTGGATCATGAAGAGAAGAAGGTAGTAAAGCCGTACTGCTGATTTCTTCTTGTTGTAGAGGTAAGGTGGAGGCTTCTTCTCCGTCATGCGCGATGGGATTTAGCTCTGAGGTATTAAGGATGCTGTCGGAATTTGTTTCGGCATTTCCGGTGTTTTCACCTAGATGATCTGTCGTTATATTAACGGTAGGGATTGAAATTGCCACATTGTTATCTGATGTTTCCGAGTCTGTAGATAACTGTACTAATGGCGTATCATAAGATTTATTTATGTGACTGCTATTCATTGGTTGAGATGGAGTAACTTCTTCAGAATTATTTGTTTGTGATTGAGTCTTGTCATCGTGTTCAACCTGATTCGAGGCCTGCCGAGGTGATTCCTTCTCCACCGATGTAGATTCTGGCACGCTATTTTTATTTTCAGTACTACAAATTTCTGGTTTACTTGCTGTAGCTGGGCGCACAGGTGAGACTTTTGTAACTTTATTTGCATGGACGGTTTCATCATTTGAATCTAACTTATTCGGATTATCAGGGACTCCACAGCAGAGAAAAGTTAGGAAACCTTTCGCTTTTGATTGTCGCGATAAGACTGAAGAAGAAGACGGCGGCGGAATGCAATCCACAGATTTATCTGCAGATAGGGCTATTGGTGCTAACGTCATTTTTTCAACATCATTCCGACGCCTTCGCAGGGTGCTCCGCTTTGAACCTTTAGGCTTAGGCTCAGCAGTATCCTGGTTGTCTTTAACAGACACACCACTCAAGTCAGGATCTTTTTGTGTTTTCTGAGGTTTAAACCTTAGCGGCGCGAAGACCCAGCGATCCTTTCTGGCAGATTTATGATGCTCATCAAGTAATACTTCGGAATGCTTTTGGATTGGAGGCGCCGATAATATGGGGGTTTTCGAGTCTTCAGTCGTTACAGAACTTTTTTTAGCAGTTGAATCTGGTGGTTTAATTGTATTGAGTGAAGTATCGGAGACTGTGGAAAAAAGTTAGCTTTTGTCCAAGATTGGTCATAGGTAGCTTTAGGAAAGACGTTGAGGGAGGTGAAATTGCATTATGCAGGCAACTAGGAGTGACAGGGAAGTCAATTGCATACATGCTGGAGGCTCAGCCTTGTCACCGGTATCTGACGAGAATGATGAATCGAGAACTGGCTCTGTCGATAAAGCAGTACCACTACTCATGGAAGGCAGATTAAAACCCCCAGAGGGTTCTTGTCGCAAGGTTGGCGAAAAGGACTCTCGACCTCCGTAAGCTGTAATATTTCTGCTCGCGTAGATGAAGATGTGGAAGATCCTGTTTTCTCCAAGGAACTCTAATTTCGGAGGCTTATAACGTCTCCTCCAATGTTGCACGCCGATGGTTGGATTTCGTTTGGAAGAGATTGAGACTGCGCGAGATGATTCAATTTAGATTCAATAGGATGTGCAAAAGAATGAAGCTCCTTTTAGAGATCCAGATGTCAACTTCGGCTCCGCAGGCTTGTGGGGGTTGTGGGGAGGACATAGGAGACCAACACGTCTATCATGAAAAAGCAAGCGAGATTGTTTAATGCCTAATAATTTAGGTTTTGTTATTCTTGGAGTTTTAATGTTGATTGAATCTTTGAGCTATGACAATTAACAGTGGATGATTTTGAGTGCCTAGCTATAGGGGTAGTTGTTGTAGTACTGGTAGTGCTAGTAATCATAGTTCCTTTTTAATTATGAGGAACCAGGCAGCACCCTAACAGCAACAGTTCTGCTACAGGGTTCTTTTTACAAGCTCTAATTCGGTTTAATGGGTTAATTGATAAATCGGAGAATTCGGGTCGCGATGAACAAGTTCGCTTATTAGAGTCAAGACAAATACTACCTCATGATGATGATTGCAACATTGCTATATACAGTCGTCCCTCTCTAACTCGATAGTGGGTCCCGGTATAAGTGCTGAAAATATTCATTGAAATTCAACCATTTACATTTGCAATACCTACCCCTACACGCAAAATGACTTGTAAGGGTAAGTGTTGCAAGTATAAAAGTCCAAGTTACAATGAATATTTCCAACACTTATACCGGGACCCACTATCGAGTTAGAGAGGGACGACTGTATACAGGTACCAGTCTATAATCAGGTTAAGTACCGGTGTCGTACATATACTAGATAGCAGGGGCTGAACTTGTTTGTCACTGAAATTAATTTTGAACGTCGTTGCTGTGTATCTACAGGGGGACAAGGGCAAGTTAACGAAGGCTAGGCAGTAAATTCTGTTTATTCCTATAGTATAAAAATATAAATATAGTGCACATAACTTATTCTTCAACCTTCGTTAAATTACACTTGCCCCCCTGTACAGACAGCGACGTACAAAATTCATTCTAGCTACTTACATGTCACCTTCTTGCTACCCAGGACAGGTTACTTTAACATTTTCACGTGATAAAGTTACGTGGCTGGCATGAGGTAGCACTTGGCAGCTCCAATAATAGCAAGATAGGTCGAACTCCATCTCGTCTCTTGTGATAAATACTACGTACTCCACGCAATCCCAAATGAAACAGATAACGTACGTTTCAGCTAAGCCAGAAGGCTAAGAAAAAAATTTCAATTAAAAGCTGTTATGGAGTAAAAGAAAAGATAAGGGTCATGTCGGAGTTGGGTACTAATGGTATAGTTGAAATCATCAAATAACATGGCGAAAATGGTATCTCATACCAAGTGGAGGTCTTCTGTATCCATTATCAAGTCCTACATCCGTTATTCTGCTCTTATCCATCGACGATTAAGGGTTACATCCAAATTCACTCGACTAGTTGGAACGCTTATTTTCATCATCTCAATCTTAGCTAGTGGGCTAGGCAGTCGAAAATGGTGGCTCAAACGCCAGGAAGAAAAAGAACAGGGACGACGATTGTTGAGAAAAAATTCAGGACTCCGGAACAAAGATGGTTCTCGTGTCATTTTCGTACCCTACAAGGATTCTACGTCCAAGGTCACCGTTTACCCCACAAAAGCAACTACCTATGATGCTCACCGACGGTTGTTCCTGAACCCGCCGCGCGCATCAGGTCTATCTGATAGCAACACGCATCAGGCACCTCCTGCTCAGACAAAAGCTGGTCTCAATCTTGCATTCCTTCATCAGTTTCTTAGTCTTATGAGTATAATGATTCCTAGATGGAGTAGTAAAGAAACAGGATTAGTGTTAAGTCACGGAATTTTTTTGATCTTACGAACTTATCTCTCTCTGGTAGTTGCCAGATTAGATGGAGAGATTGTCCGTGATCTTGTCGCGGGAAATGGAAGATCGTTTACTTGGGGTATTATAAAGGTGAGTTTGAAATTCTGCTAAGATGTTCGTTAAAAGTTGTCTCGGTATCTTCAAGTCTTCCTGACTTGGTTCGAGAAATTTTCATGATCAAGAGAATAAATATATCTACTAACCATGGTTAGTGGTGTGGCATTGGTAGCTTTGCATCTTACACGAATGCTATGATTAAATATCTTCAGTCTAAAGTTTCAATCGCCTTCAGAACTCGTCTGACTAGATATATCCACGACTTATATCTCAATGAAAACCTCAACTATTATAAGCTTTCAAATATTGATGGCGGAGTTGGACAAGAAGTAGATCAGTTCATCACTCAAGATCTCACCCATTTTTGCGCCTCGGCTGCAAGTCTTTATTCTTCCTTGGGGAAGCCATTCGTAGACCTTCTAGTTTTTAACTATCAACTGTATCGTTCACTTGGCTTTCTTGGTCTTACTGGAATCTTAAGTAATTATTTCTTGACTGCAACTCTTCTCCGCAGAATGTCTCCCCCATTTGGAAAGCTTAAAGCTGTAGAAGGTCGCAAAGAAGGAGAATTTAGAGGAATGCATGCTCGGCTGATTGCTAACGCCGAAGAGGTGGCTTTTTATGGGGGTGCAGTGATGGAAAAAAAATTCCTTGACAAAGAATTTAAAAGTTTGAAGAAATGGATGGAGGGTATCTACACCCTCAAAATTCAGTACAACATACTCGAAGATTTCGTCCTTAAATACAGTTGGAGTGCCTATGGCTACCTTCTTTCGTCTCTCCCAGTCTTCTTACCTGCTTGGGCTGGCATGGGAGGGCTCCATGAGCTGACTAATATCCCCAAAAACGGAGGACGTGAAAGAGGCCGGATGAAAAATTTTATCACAAATAAGCGCTTAATGCTTTCTCTTGCTGATGCTGGAGGACGAATGATGTACTCCATCAAAGATCTCTCGGAGTTGGCAGGGTATACAAGTCGAGTTTATTCTCTTATTTCAACTTTACATCGAGTTCATGGAAGCGCATACTTCCCCCCTCGTGGCTCTGAGTCAGAAATTTTTTCACTTTCTGATGTCCAGGGTACAATTCAAAAAGGGTTTGAAGGAGTACGGTTGGAGAGCGTACCTATAGTTGCACCATCAACTTTTCCTTTCGGTGGCGAGCAATTAATCGATTCGCTTTCTCTGATTGTACATTCTGGGGAGCATCTTCTGGTTAGTATTTTCTCAATATATCAAGATCAATATTTCAAAAATTATCTTTGCTTCAAATAACATTAACATAATTTTCAATAGATATCTGGCCCTAATGGTGTAGGAAAAAGCTCTGTAGCTCGTGTTGTTGCAGGACTTTGGCCCGTCTATCGTGGTCTTGTTTCTCGTGCAAGAAAGGTCGGGACAGATGGAATCATGTTTCTCCCACAACGGCCATATTTGAGTGGCGGTACCCTTCGAGACCAAGTAATCTATCCTGATGGTGCAGTTGAAATGAGAGAACGTGGTCTGCAGGATATCAATCTTCAGCATGTTTTGGAAGAAGCACATCTAGGCTATCTCCCAGGACGCGAAGGTGGGTGGGATACGAGAAAAGAGTGGAAAGACGTCCTAAGTGGAGGAGAAAAACAGAGAATGTCAATCGCTAGGTTATTGTATCATGAGCCTCGCTATGCCTTTATTGACGAAGGGACATCTGCAGTATCTTCTGATGTTGAAGGAATATTATACGAAAATTGTAAAGAGAAGGGAATAACTTTGATTACAATAAGCACTAGGGCAAGTTTAAAGAAATACCACACATACAATCTCACGCTTGGCTTAGGTGAAAACGGCAGTAAATGGGAACTGGAAAGAATAGGCACTGCAAAGGAAAAGATGGGAGTTGAGCGGGAGTTACAGGAATTATCAGAGTGGCTAGGGAGAGTTTCAGCATGGAAAGCTCGGAAACAAGAAATTGAAGATGAGTTAAGCAAAGTCTGGGTAGAAGGCGGAGAAGAACTAAAATATCTCGACTCTTGAGCATAATTTGGGCTATGTATATGCATAGCAAAATTTTGTGAAATTGATAATTTTTGGGACTGAATTTCGATAAAGAAATTAAGCTTCGATATCTAATTTTGTGCAACTATCATGCGCGTCTTCTCCCTCTTCCAAAATCTCATAGCCAACCACGCAAGAATTCAAAAGTAGTGTGAGATATAACCATCATCGGCTAAATGTATAAGCGTCATATGTAGGATATCATGATTAATTGAGGAAAATTATGTTATAAGCTGTTTTTTGATACGTTTGATATATGATAAATTTTACCCGAATCTTAAGCAAGCGGTGTAGGTTATAAATAAGGGGGTTTCCGCTGTACTTTGTGAGTTTAGAGCTAAATTTGTTATTCTCTCTTAATAGGTCATTTTGACCATCGGTTGACATAACGACCCGCATATCAACTTCTTATACACACTGATATCATTCTCATAAATTTCAATATCACTCAGCTTTCTGACGAAGCTCCGTCCGTTTTCTTACAAATAGATTAAGGGTGATAGCATCTCTAAACGCAATTAGTAATTTAAATAAGTATTATCATGGTAGAGAGTTAAGAGGAGAGCTTGTATTGATGTTGTTGCACAAAGACTCAACTAATAAACAGGAAGCTCTTTGTGAAGGGTAACTGGCGTCGGTCACTGCACGACAAGCGAGTGCCACAAACTTTATATATTCTATCTATGTAGATACAAATGTAGGAGGGAATGGGCTATTTTATCCCTCCTCTATCACCAACTCCTTGATATGCCAAACTCGTATACATGAAGTTATACCCATGAACTCGTACCCATAAACTCGTATAAATGAATTCGTGTAGATGAATTCGTCTACACGAACTCGTATATGTGAGCTCGTATACATGCTCGTATACCTGCGCTCGTACACTCCTCACCTAGTCCCTCTGTATAAAAAATCAAGTAGCAGATTCAAGATTTAATTAGTTATGGTGGAAGCGTATACTCTCATGATAGGGTATTGTTCGTTGATCCGCTTCTTATAGGGTACAGGGGTTAAAGCGGGGATAAAGTGGAGATAAAGTGGTGATATTCCAGGTTACCTCACGATAGATCCACAGTATCCCTGTTAGCTTCAAATTTTAAAATCTTATGCCCTAAGGCATAAGAGATATGCATCTGTATATGAAGTCCAACGCCCACCTTCATGCCTGCACCTTTCTTCACTCGCGCACACCTGAGGTCGTTTCGTTTAAATCATTGTCAGCTATTTACTATTATTTTGCTCAACGGCATACTTTTATTTCATTCATCTATCTAATTTTTACTTCATGTGAGTGCATCTGAACCTTAAGTCAACTACTTTAGAAGATTTTAATTTACTGTACTAGATTGCCGCAAAGATGGATTCACCTCAACAACCTTCTCCATCATCAGCATCTCCTACTTATGCAAAACGCCTAACACAAACTCAACGTATTCAAGTAAGTCTGAAATCTACAAATTGATAAGGTTAAGAGAGTAACATGTGCAGGTTAGAACCTTGGCCAGTGAGGGACACAGTTACGTCAAAATCTCTCAACGCCTTGGGATTACATGGCGACAGGTACAATACACCATGAGCGTTGAAAATACCGAGCCTCAGTACTCCAGTGGTAGGCCACCTATTCTAAGTAGTTCCCAGGTCGATGAAATAGAATTTTTCGTCTGGTTATCATCGGAAAATCGTCGGATGTCATTTTTCCAACTTGCACATTTTATATTTCGGCACTTTGGTGTGAGCGAGAATGTGATCCGACGTGAACTGGCAAAGAGGGGATATGCACGCAGGATTGCACGATTAAAACCTCCTATCTCTTCAGTCAACAAACTGAAGAGATATGAGTTTGCCAGAATACATCTCCACTGGCGGAAGGAACATTGGATGAGAGTCCTCTGGTCCGACGAGACTTGGGCTATGAATGGTCGGCAAAGTGATCGTTGGGTCACAAGAAAGGTCAGTAGTCCCTTAAAGGCTCCTAAGATTTAGAGTTCCCTTGAGCTAAGTTTAAGTCAAAGATTGGGGAAGAGTACGAAGATACCTGTGTCCTAGTCAAGACGCGGAGGAGAGTTGGGTGGATGTTCTGGGGATCTTTCTTTGGACGACAGAAGGGGCCTTGCCTGATTTGGGAGAAGGAGTGGGGCCATATCACTGCGGCTAGTTACTGCGAGAGGATAGTGCCTCTCATAGAGAGTGCGGTCTTTCGGGAACCAGGACTAGATGTGATGCAGGACAACGCCCCTCCTCACAAGTCGAGGCAAACTATGCGTGAGTTTGAAAGGAGGAATATTTCTCTAATGGAGTGGCCGCCATATTCTCCTGATTTAAATCCGATAGAAACTTTGTGGAGTTATATGAAAGCGTACATGGAGCGTCTTTATCCAGCGTTGGATCAAGGGGGGCAGCGGAGTCAAGGGCATCTTCGTCAAATAGTGAACGAGGCGTGGGATCTGGGGTTTAATGGGGATGACTTGGAGAAACTGATAGATTCGATGCCCCGAAGAATCAGAGCCGTTTACGAAGCTGAAGGCGGATATGTAAATTATTAGCTAGATAGAAGTATAATTTATTTATGAAATGTATTAATGAATTAAAAAGTGAATAGAGGGCTATAATGGACCACAAAAGCAAAACCAACGAATATTTCGTTGTGAAATTTTTGCCATACAAATTTAAAGTTTAGGTGGGGAGATCTACTTATCGTCATGCTAATTCAAGTTAGTAAAAGCCTATATACCCTGTAAAAGTCGAATTTTAGCGCCTATACACGATTAATACCGTAGTATCAGAGTACATTTACTGGGAGAAAAACTTTTGTTTGAAAGTGTATAATTTTCGAACAAAGAAATATTGTGGTTGAATTATTTTGTAGATTGGGTAAGATATATATTAGGGCTGTTTCTCGTTGTTCTTTTTGTCAGGGGAAAACTTCCTCTGTTTATACATGAAGCCATTAACTAGTCCCAAAATAACTTAGTTTCTAATCCCTCTAAAATGTTCTAAGATATTTTGACTAAGAGAGAAACTCTTTGACATTGGTGTTGATATGGTCTGTGCTGTATTAATTTAGAACCCATGCACAGACTAGTGCTAGTACTTCTTGTACT